>BLSH010276248.1:1744536-1770836 GCA_018402905.1 Glandirana rugosa | reverse complement strand
TTTTCAACGACCATTGTCGTCTCACTCATTGATCCGTACATTTGTACAGGGAGTACGTCATGTCGCCCCTCGGTTACGGTCGCCCTTGGCGCCGTGGGATTTGAATTTGGTGCTTTCTGTGTTACAGAAACCGCCATATGAAAAGATCAGGGACATTCCCCTACGCTTATTGTCGCAGAAGGCGGCTTTTCTGGTGGCTATCACATCCGCCAGGCGGGTGTCAGAGCTGGCAGCTTTGTCCTGCAGGTCACCCTACTTGGTCCTCCATAAGGACAAGGCAGTTCTGCGGCCTTCGCCTTCATTTCTTCCGAAGGTGGTTTCTTCTTTTCATTTAAATGAGGATATTGTTCTTCCCTCATTGTGTCCGCACCTGTCACATCCAAAAGAGGTCGAGCTGCATTCTTTGGATGTGGTGAGGGCTTTGCGGGTATATTTAAGTTCTACAGCTTCTTTTAGGAAGTCTGATTCTTTATTTTTGCTGACAGAAGGGTCGCGCAAAGGCTTTGCGGCTTCGTCAGCTACCGTATCACGTTGAATACGGAGGACCGTGACTCATGCATATGAGATTTGGGGCAAGGTTCCCCCGTTTCCAGTCACGGCTCATTCCACCAGGGCAGTTAGTACGTCCTGGGCGTTTAGACACCAAGCTTCGGTGTCCCAGGTGTGCAAGGCTGCTACTTGGGCCTCAGTGCACATGTTTACTAAGTTTTACAAAGTTGTTGATGTAGTATCCTCGGATGCTGCTTTTGGCCGCAAGGTATTACAAGCGGCAGTTTAGACGCGGTTAGCGCCGCCTGAGAGGGCATCTTTCTGTTGGGTACATTTGTTATGGTTTGCCCACCCCTCTTGATTGGCACAGCTTTGGGACGTCCCCATGTGTCATAAGAAGGCTGCGTCTGTCAGTGAACGGAAGAGAAAAATTGATTTTTTTGCATAATTTACCGTAAAATCCTTTTCTCTGAGTTCACTGACAGACGCAGCGCCCACCCCTCTGCGTTGGTTTTGTACAGCTTGTTACGAACTGATGTGCTATGCAGAGCAGGGGGATTATATGCTGAGGTGAGGACGGCCCCCTGGGAGGGGCCAACCTACGCTTTTGTTTGTTTTTGCCTAGTCTACTCCTAGTAGGATGAGCATAACCCCATGTGTCATAAGAAGGCTGCGTCTGTCAGTGAACTCAGAGAAAAGGATTTTACGGTAAATTATACAAAAAATCCATTTTTTGCGGCGGATCACTGCCATTTTGCCATAGCCGCGGGCATTTTGCTGAGGGTTTCCCTCTAGTGCCAGGGCACCCATTTTCCTGTATTCAGGCTTTTGGCCTCTTGTGGATGCAAAGTACCCCCTTTCACAGTCACAGCTCATTCCACCAGGGCTGTTAGCACTTCCTGGGCTTTCAGACACCAGGCTTCGGTGTCACAGATGTGCAAGGCGGCCACTTGGGCCTCGGTGCACACGTTTACTAAGTTTTATAAAGTTGATGTGTCAGCATCCTCGGATGGTGCTTTTGGCCATAAAGTTTTACAGGCGGCAGTGTAGGCGCGGCTGGCGCCTCCTGAGAGGTTTCTGTTGGGTACAGTTGTTGTCGTTTACCCACCCCTCTTTTATGACACTGCTTTGGGACATCCCCACATGTCACAGAAGGGCTGCGTCTGTCAGTGAACGCAAGAGAAAAAGGGATTTTATTAAAACTTGCCGTAAAATCCTTTTCTCTGAGTTCACTGACAGACGCAGCACCCACCCCTCTGCGTTGTGTTTGTACGGCTTGTTATGAACTGATATGCTGAGCAGAGCAGGGGGGTTATATGGGAGAGAGAGAGGATGGTCCCCTGGGAGGGGCCAGCTTGCTTTCTTTTTGCCTAGTTAACTCCTACTAGGATCTGCATATAACCCACATGTCAAAGAAGGGCTGTGTATGTCAGTGAACTCAGAGAAAAGGATTTTACGGTAAGTTTTAATAAAATCCCTTTTTTTTAGGTTGCAAAATTTGTCGCCATTCTGCGAGCGGGCGCAATTTCTGAGCATGACATGTTGGGTATCAATTTTCTCTGCGTAACATTATCTTTCACAATATGGAAAAAAATTGGGCTAACTTTACTGTTGTATTATTTTTTCACTCAAAAAAGTGAATTTTTTAATGTAAGACCGCTGCGCAAATACGGTGCAACATAAAGTTTTGCAACGACCGCCATTTTATTCTCTAGGGTGTTAGAAAAAATATATATATAATGTTTGGGGAGTTTAAGTAATTTTACAGCTAAAAAACTGGCTTAATCTTGTAAGCACCAAGTCCAAAAAATAGGCCCGGTGTTGAAGTGGTTAAATAAGAGAGTTTTTTTTGTCATGATCAGTCATATTTTCAATGTTAATGCCAACATTTCATGATTTATGCCAGGGTATGCAAACTTTTGAGCACAACTGTATATCTCACTGTCTAATGTACAACTTCATTTGTCTTGTACTAGGCATGAAAAGATCAAGAAGAAGGATCCTAAGCACATCTATGCTTATGAGGAGATGTCGGGTGAAATTAGGTTCAGCGTCAATTTGCCACAGCCTAATAACTTATGCAGGTATTTTGGAATGCTGGTTAACTTTTTTATTATATAATACTGAAACTGTAAGTTAAGCGTTTCTAAACCTGATCATTTATGGTTGGATCAATTGTACATCTGAAGGTATGCCTCTGGCCAAGCCTGCTTGAGTGGTGGAAAGATTTTCTGACATATCTGTGGTGTTTTATGCCCTGAGACCTCTCCCACAGCGCCATACCCCATTCGGTTCTTTAGACTTAAACATGCAAGTGTGCCCAGTGTAAACAGGTGTTTGTATAACAGAGTCTTCTAAAGCCTCGAACACAGGGGATAACGATCGTACGTACGATCGTCTCAAATCGTATGTTGGCTGTTGTATCTTGCATATTGACTGCACTACACGATCGTGCGATCAAAGAAAGAACGTTCAGGTGCATGTAATTAGCATCCGGCCGTTCCTGACTTCGGAGCATGCGTGTTTTGCACAATACAACTTGTCGTACCAACTTCTCTGTACACACGATACAACTGTCGTATGACCGCTTGTTGGTACGACCTAGTTTTCTAGTTTGCTCATACAACTCCCGTTGTACGACTGTCCTATGTTGGCTGTTCTAATCGCGCGTACGAACGATCGATTTCGCATACAACAGTCGTTCGTACAACCTGTTGTATACGATCGTTGTCCCGTGTGTACTATGGGTGCGCATCTTCAGTGGTCTCATGATTCGATTACGATTATCATGTCAACGATTCGATTAGATTCTGCGATGCATCACGATGCATCACGATTACTGCCAATGGTTTACATCAACAAATTCAAGCAGCCAGAAGAACTGAAGGATGGAAGAATCAAAGGAAGGATTGAGAAGTCTGGGGATAGGGAAGGAGGAATCCATGAATAGGAAAGGAAGGATGATGAAGTCTGGAGATAGGAACTAAAGGGTGGCAAGAGTCCGGGGATAGAACTGGAGGATGGAGGGGTCAAGGCATAAGAATTGAAAGATGGTGAAATCCATGGATATAAAGTCCGGGGATACAAAGGAGGAATCCATGAATAAGAATGAAAGAATGGAAGAATCATAGGATAGGAATGGAAGGCTTGAAGAGACCAGGAATATTATTTGACGGAGGAGTCTGTGGGGGTGTTAGAAACTGAAGGATGGAGGGATCCAGAGAGGAGAATTGGTGGGACCTCAGATTGTTCAAAGTTGCATGGGGTGTGGGTTGGAAACTGTGAATGGAGGTGTGATGGGTGAGGGTAGTGGCTCTGCAGTGGCCATTGGTTTAAATGGGGAGGTGGAAGAGGAATGGGCTTGGAGCAATGTCCTTCTGATGTGAAGTTTGGGTGATTTGGGGTTAGTGATTGGGAACAGTTTGAGACATATAAAAGGGAGGGTTGAGAGAGAGACAGTGGGACCTGCAGGGGGAGGAATGGGCTGTAGAGGACATTAGGCAGTTTGACAGCCAGCTGGGGAACATGCTATCATATCTGCATTAAAAACAAAATAAAGTGGGCGCAGTATGATTAGTTAGCAGCTAGCACACAGTAAATATACTGCCTTTACTAGACAATAAAACAAAAAAATGGTGCGCAGCGCTTTGTGGTGATAAATGTACAAAGAGTCTTATTAAAGTGTTAGTAAACCCTAAAAGCTGTTTTTACCTACAGGTAAGCCTATAATAAGGCTTACCTGTAGGTAAAAAGAATATCCCCTAAACCTGCATGGTTTAGGAGATATTCGCCCTGCATGCAGCCGCTGACATTAGCGGCGCATGCGCTCTGACGATCCGGCCGAGGCGGCTGGCATCTCAGAGCTGGCTGCCGGCCGGTGACGTCACGCGGCTCCGGCCACTCACAGCGCCAGAGCCGCGTACCCGGAAGACAGAAGAGGACAAACATGTCAGCGTCCTTAGCGCTGACCGACTCGGGCATCGGGGGCCTCGTTCTAAGGTAAGTATTTCATAATATGTTAGTATGCGATGCATACTAACATATTATGCTATTGTCTTGCAGGATTTTTTTTTATTTATTTTTTTTGTCAGCGGGTTTACTACCGCTTTAAGTAGCGAACAAATATAGTCCTGAAATATCTGTGATATGATTGAAAGAAATATTCTGTATATTCCCATAGTGATAGCTGAGTGTGCTGTGTTCAAACCATTCACCAGAAATCAGAAATGATTGAACACAGCACACTCAGCACTGGAATTACTGGGAATATACAGAATATTTATTTCAATCACATCACAGATAT
This sequence comes from Glandirana rugosa, assembly GCA_018402905.1. Taxonomy (NCBI): domain Eukaryota; kingdom Metazoa; phylum Chordata; class Amphibia; order Anura; family Ranidae; genus Glandirana; species Glandirana rugosa. Next base: position 1,766,044 of record BLSH010276248.1, on the reverse strand, counting down.
TTCAGGACTATATTCGCTACTTAATAAGACTCTTTGTACATTTATCACCACAAAGCGCTGCGCACCATTTTTTTGTTTTATTGTCATATCTGCATGCATTGCTCTCTGTAGAGGTGCGGAGGAGGGGAACAGTGCACTGTGTGGATGCCGGCCGAGAAGGATGGAAAGCAGTCCGTGCTGACACATTGGCAGGTGAGTGTTATGGTAATAAGCGGGGTGGCATCTGGAACAGTGTGATATGGTGACAGGTTGGTGGTTGGGGTGGTAATGGTCGGCTTGAACAGGACAGTCTGGCACCTCCCTTACCATGTCCAGTCCCCTCAATGTCCTCCCCACGGCCCCCTCACCTGGCTCTGCTGCTCTCCTGGCTTTCCTCCGGCTCAGACTTGTCATCCTCCACCGTCACACCTCTGGTTGAGAATGCCGTGGCTGCCCCAACCCTTCTGGGACCAGAGTACTGATGGCTCCGCTCTCCTCCCAGGAGCTCCATGTGCGGCCGCTGTCACTCTCAGCAGCAGTAGTGCCAGCACAGCACAAACAGGCCGAGCCACCACCAGCTCCGGTCCTCCATGTCCCCGCCAATGTGCACACAGCGTGGCTTCTCATCACCTCATTCCGCCACCATGACCCCTGGATTTGCTTGCTATTGGCTGGTGAGGGGGCAGGACAGTGAGGGGAGAGGGAACAGGATTGGTGGAAGGCGGCAACACAGAGGTAGCCAGGTTTAAATGTCTGCTAAGCTGCCATTAAGATGAATGTGGCAAGGGGGAGGAGCAGCGATGACGTCATCGCACATCGCGATTCAGCTGAATCGAGCAATGCTGAATCTCGATGCATCGATGCACCGATTATTTTCAACACCCCTAGTGTGTACGAGACTTTAGAATGCCCATTTAGTGGCTAGATCAGGCCTGCACAGCTTGTTAGGCTCTAATGTGCTTGTATGCTGTTAGAGGTGCAGGTTATTTTGTAACCCTTATCAAGTGTTATTGCTGTTTTTGTACGCTCGGGGTAGATTTAACCCCCTGTATTTAGGATTGTCACCAGAGTAAATGTGAGGGTAATCTTTCAAGAAGGACACCTTTTCCTTTGACAACTAAGTGGGGAATTCCCTGTACTTAGAGGAGACTTTCTCCTTTCTGTTGTGTCTCCAGGGCAGGAAGTGAAGGGAAAGCTCTGAGTTGACGCACAGACATGATAAACTGAAAGCGGCTTTAACCCTTCCCAACTGCTATACATACATTTTAATAAAGACAAACTTAAAACGGATTAGATGATCAGCTCCTACCCAGATTTCCCAGTGGGTTCCCTTTTCTATTACAAGTGCTGTATTGTTTAGAATGATACTTAAAGTGGTTCTAAAGGCAGAAGGTTTTTACCTTAAAATGGATGTAAACCCATTTATAAAATTTGAGCTGTTCACATATATCTCTAGTGTTTTCTTATCTCTCTCCAAAGCACTGAGTGCAGTGGCCTGTTCCATACCTCTGTTATCAGCTTGGTAACTTCTGACAAGTTCTTCACACAGGAGCTAAAAGCAGCCTGAAATTTGTGTCATGGGAGGTTGCTATAAATAGATTAGCGGACAGCTTGCCTTCTCACAACATAGCTCTGCACATTCCTTCCTTCCTTTGCCAAAGTGAAGTGGGGGATGTGCCTTTCCTCCAGTCAGCTCTCTTGGCTGTATGCCAATAATCCACTCCCAGTGCTGAACAGGAAGAGAAAATCCGTAACAAGATGTGGACTTTAAAAAGGATATATAAAGCTGAAGACAGCAGATATACATGTAAAACGTATGTAGGAAGATTTGTTTCATCCCTGTGTATCATTTGAGGCTGTTCACTTCACTGGGTATATGTGAGGGTTTACATCCACTTTAATGCATTTTCTGCATTCATTTGTCCAGCTCACCCCGGCAGCCCTTCCTTTTACTTACTTGAGCCTGATCTTGATCCAGTGCTGTGCCCAAGTACAGCAGCCCTCTCCCTCCTCACAGGGGATATTGATATAAGTGGGAACCATTGGCTTCTGCTGCTGTCAATTAAATCATGTGACAAGGAAGGAGGCGGGTGGGGCTGAGCCGTGTGCTGTCTGTGTCTATGGACACAGACAGCGTGGCTCGGGATCGAGCCCACAGGTGTGTCACCATAGGAAGCGACTTCGAAAGCTGTGTACTAACAGATTATCATACGATCGCTTCGAAAGCAGTATTTTTTGTCTGATTTTGTGATCATGTGTATGTGTCTTTAGTCTAAACAGATTCTTCCATGTACAGTGAAGTTTTATTAAAATCATAATACATATATATAGAGCACAACACAGGGACCCCACGCCATTTTTTTTTCCCGATTCGCAGTTTGTTAAAGAGAGAAAAAAATGCAAAAAGCATGCCAAATGCGGGTTTAAAAATGCAAAATGCACCGGAAAAAAAACGCTTCAACTGCAGCTGCATGGATGTGAACCTAGGGTCATTGACTCCAAATTACTTTGGTTTCTCATTAAATCAGTTCTAAAATGCCTGCTGTGTGTCCTTTTAAGGCCTCATACACCCGAGCGTATGTTAAAAAATAAGCAAAACGTCGGTCCAGACGTCAGGAAAAAATCTGCGTTTTTTTTTCGGCATTCTGTATCGGCATTAGTGAGCGTCTGTGTCAATAGGTTTTTTAAAAAAAAAAAATCCTCTGCTATTTTTCAACCTAAAACCGTCAGCGTCAAAAACGCCGGTTAACATCGGCACGGCATTAGTGAGCATTTTGCGGTGTCGGCGTCAAAACGCCAAAACGTTACACCTTTGGAACGCACTGGCCGTGGGTTCTACTTTCAGCTCACTAACGCCGACGCCCTCTACAGCTCAAAAACGTTGGCGTTTTTAGGGGACCATTGACTAACATGGAGAGCTGCAAAAAACGTGGCGTCAAAAAACGTCCGTGTGTATGAGACCTTAAGACCGGTGAAGCTGTTTTTGATCATGAAGCTGGTTATGGCTTGCTCATTTTCACTATTTCTCAGTGCAACAGGTGCATAGCCTTGGAGCATTGTCTAAAAGAACGAACAGATCAGCAAATCTATTTTGGTATTCTCCCTCATGCACTTGTGTGTGGTCTCTCTTTGAGCTCTTGTGAGTTTTCTAACAATGTTAGGGTCCTGAAACAGTAGTGTTCTCTGCTAGGTAGAAGGCAGTACTTTGTGCAAGGTACAGTAATATCTACTTTCTACAGAGATGCACTAAAAAAAATTGCATACACTGATCAGCTATGACATTATGACCACACATCATAACCCGTCAAGGCATGGACCTCTAAAGGCACCAAGCTATCAGTGGCAGATCCTTTTAAGTCCTGTAAGTTGCAAGGTAGGTCCTCTAGCCCCACCTGTCACAGTTGCTCAAATCCTTGCCATTTTTTTTTTTTTTTTTTGGTTTCAACACATCAACTTCAGGGACAACATGTTCACTTGCTTCCTAATACAATGCTCTGAAAACGTATTTGCCCCTTCCTGATTTTTTTTTTACATATTAATCACACTTAAATGATTCAGATAATCAAATGCATTTAAATATTACACAAAGATAACACAATTTTTTACAAAATGCAGTTTATAAATTATGAATTCATTTATTAAGGGAAAAAAGCTGCCCAGACCTGCCTGACCCTTTGTGAAAAAGTAATTGCCCCCTAAGGCCTCATTTTCACTGCTGCTGGTAAACAGACTTTAGAGGCATTTGGGCGTTTTTTTCAGCTGCCCCTGAACTTTCCTCTGTTATCTTATCTGTACATATACACAGGGTCGTTTAAAGTCGTTTCCAGGCAGTTGAGTTTAAAGAGGCATTTGACACGTCAAACAGCTTGTAAACGTCACCAAAAGCGGTAACTCGTGTCTAGGACCGTTTCGTTTACAGGCGTTTCCATTTAAAAAAGAATTTTAAAAAATGTAAAAACGCTCCTAGACGCGAACGAGGTATGCAAAACGTGGCAAAACAGCCGTTTTAGAAGCCAGCTTCTAGCATCGAAAAAAATCGTTAAGGGGAGGTTGAAATAGCGTCCCGTGTAAATGGAGCCTAAAGCCTCGTACACATGGGACGACGATCGTACGACTTAAATCGTATGTTGGCTGTTGTATCTAGCATACTGACTGCACTACACGATCGTACGATCAAAGAAAGAACGTTCAGGTGCGTGTAATTAGCATCCGGCCGTTCCTGACTTCTGAGCATGCATGTTTTGCACAATACAATTTGTTGGACCAACTTCTCTGTACACACGATACAACGGTCGTATGAGAGCTTGTTGGTACTACCAAGTTTTCTAGTTTGCTCATACAACTCCCGTTGTACGACCGTCGTACGTCAGCTGTTCTAATCGCGTGTACTAACGACAGATTTTGCATAAAACGGTCGTTCGTACGACCTGTTGTATACGATCGTTGTCCCGTATGTACGAGGCTTTAACCTAATAACTGGTTGTGCCACCCTTGGCAGCAACAACTGCAATCAACTGTTTGTGATAACTGGCAATGAGTCTTTCACATCGCTGTGGAGGAATTTTGGCTCACTCTTCTTTGCAGAATTGTTTTAATTCAGCCACGTTGGAGGGTTTTCAGCATGAACGGCCTGTGTAAGGTCATGTCACAGCATCACAATCGGATTTGTGTTCTTTTTGGTCAACAGTGGCTTTCACCTTGGAACTCTCCCATGGATGCCTTTTTTGCCCAGTCTCTTTCTTATTGTTGAATCATCAACACTGACCTTAAAGGGTAAGTTCACCTTTTGGAACATGTTACATGTTCCACCCATATTTAGACCCAATAAACACTAAGATTTTCTGAAGATTTTTGTCTTCAGATTTACTAAAACCATATAATATGCGGTCAAAGCTTAGGCGTTTTAATTTGTATGCAATCAGGCAGGCCCTAGCACTACATGGTTTTGGTAAATCTGAAGACAAAAATCTGCAGAAAATCTAATAGTGTGTATGGGGTCTAAGGGCATCTCCTCTGAGGTAAGAGCAGACAGCTACACTGAGAAATTTGAGTCCTGCATGGCACCCGTGATCCGCTGATCGAAGGTGAAATGCTTTCCAGGCTTCAAGTAAAAAAATTAAATAAATGCACTTTTTTTTTTTACCTGCAAAAAAGAAGTGCATTTATTATTTTTTTAAAAAGGTGAACTTCTTCTTTAACCACTTCAGCTCCAGAAGGTTTTACCCCCTTCCTGACCAGGCCATTTTTTTGCAATATTGAACTGCGTTGCTTTAACTGATAGATGCGTGGTCGTGCGACATTGTACCCAAATAAAATCAATGTCTTTTTTTCACACAAATAGAGCTTTCTTTTGGTGGAATTTGATCACCTCTGCGGTTTTTATTTTTTGCACTATAAAGAAAAAAAGTCAGACAATTTTGAAAAAAAAAAAACAATATTTCTCCTACGTTCACTGACAGACGCAGCTCTTCATGACATGTGAGTGAGAGTTCCTCCCTCCCCCCTTTTTAGGGGTGGAGGGGGGACCGACGCCGTCCATGACGGTTTCGTGGTAGCCACTGGGTATGGGCGCTTGGGGCCCTTTCCACCGCGCAACGTGAAAAGGCGGAGGACAAGCCCTCCTCTGCCTGATGGGCTGCCCCCACCCGGGCTTCGGGTGGGGGGACATCTTCTGGGGTTCACAGACCGGTGGATTGCTCGCATTTCCGACCGGTGGGTCCAGGAAGTGGTGTCCACCGGGTACAGGATAGAGTTCAACACTCTACCCCCAGATAGGTTCTTCCCATCGAACTTTGGGCTCCCACAGGGATGTCGGGAGGCTCTCTTCGGGGCTGTCCAAGCACACTCAGACCAAGGGGTGATCGTGCCAGTGCCTCCAGCGGAGAGGTTTCGAGGTTTCTACTCAAACCTATTTGTGGTCCCCAAAAAAAAGGGGGGGGGTCCGGCCAGTACTGGACCTGAAGGCCCTGAACCGTAAAGGCGCGAAATTCTGGATGGAATCTATTCGCTCGGTTGTGGCCGCCCTCCATCAGGGGGAATTCCTGGCATCTCTGGACATCAGGGATGCGTATCTCCATGTTTCTAATTGTCCACGGCATCAGCGCTTCCTTCGCTTTGCAGTGGGGGACCTCCATTATCAATTCGTGGCACTCCCTTTCGGTCTGGCCTCAGCTCCTCGAGTTTTCACAAAGCTGGCGAAGTCTGCTATCAAGAAGCCGGCCGGGGCATAGAGAGTCGTTCGGACTCTGTACTTTCTCCAGCCTGTCCGACCAATGCGAGCCAGTCCCGCGGTATGGGGACCCGCCGCATCGTGCCCGTTCCGTGCGGACAGCCTGGGGTGTCCCCATCTATGCCCAAGTCCCGGATTGCAGTCCGGTTCGGGCGTTTTCTTCAGCTGGCAGCATCCCGCCAGGCAGGGGCGGAAGGTCTGCGAACGGGTGGCTACCCGCCACGCCCGACATAACTCCGGTACTGGCGTTACTGCGACAGAGAGGCATTGCGGAGGTAGCGTACCTCGACGACCTGCTCCTGAGAGCGGAGTCCGCCTCGGCTCTGGAGGAGAATGTAAGAATCACCATGACCTCGCTGCAGGACTTCGGCTGGTTGATCAACCTGCAGAAGTCGACAGTGTCTCCGTCCCGTCGCCTGGAGTATCTGGGTCTGATTTTGGACACAGAGCAGGCGAAGGTGTTTCTTCCTCCGGCCAAGTTGCTGTCGCTGCAGTCGGCGGTGCAAACCCTCCTATCACACCGACGGTCTTCATTTCGATTCTGTATGCGGGTGCTGGGGCTCATGGTTTCCACTTTCGAGGCGATACCTTTCGCCCAGAGCCACACTCGACTTCTCCAGCGATCGATTCTGTCTCAGTGGGACAGGTCCCCAGGGTCCTTGCACCTTCTGATCCGCCTGAACTCCCAGACCAGGGGCTCTCTGACCTGGTGGCTTCGGGACTCGGCGTTGACTCAGGGGAAGTCTTTCCTGCCCCTTCAGTGGGTGATCATCACCACGGATGCCAGCCTGTCAGGCTGGGGCGGGGTCCTGGGGCAGCTATCTGCCCAGGGCCGTTGGTCTGCGCAGGAAGCAGGCCTCCCCATCAATGTGCTGGAGCTGAGAGCAATCAGATTATGTCTATCTCACTGGACAGTGAGGTTGCAAGGTCGTCCGATTAAAAAAAATTCTTTATCAATTTAGGCCAATTTGTATTCTGCTACAAACCCCAATAAGCGTATATTGATTGGTTTGCGCAAAAGTTATGACGTCTACAAACCTAAAAAAGTGACACTTTTTGGGACCAGTAACACCAATACAGTGATCAGTGCTTAAAAAAAATGCACTGTCACTATATAAATGACACTGACCGGAAAGTGGTTAACATCAGGGACAATCAAAGGGTTAATTGTGTTTCCTGGGAGTGTTTTCTTACCGTGTGGGGATAGTTAACTGAAGAAAGACAGAGATCCGTGTTCCTGCTTAGCAGAAACACAAGATCTCTTTCTTACTAGCAGGCAGAACGTCAATCTGCCTTGTATACATAGGCAGACCACTATTCTGCCTCTCTCCGAATGAGCGCCGGGTTTCCAGTGGACATCTGGTCCACCGGACCCACTGATTGGCTCCCACTGTGTCCAATCACAGCGGGAGTGAGGCCTGCAGTTCTTTAGAAGTTCTGGGTTCTTTTATAACCTCCTGGGTGAGTCGTTGTCGTGCTCTTGGAATAAATTTGGTAGGCCGGCCACCCCTGTGAAGGTTCGCCACTATTCCAAGTTTTCTCCATTTGTGGATAGTGACTCTCACCATGGTTTGCTGGAGTCCCAAGGCCTTAGAAATGGCTTTGTAACCCTTTCCAGACTGATATATGTAAATTACTTTGTTTCTTAACTGTCCTTGAATTTCTTTAGATCGTGGCATGTGTTGCTTTTTGAGATGTTTTAGTGTGCTTCACTTTGTCAGACAGCTTCTCTATATAAGTTATTTCTTGATTCAACAGGTCTTGCAGTAATCGGGCCTGGGTGTGGCAAGTGAAATTTAACTCAGTTTTCCAAAAAATTTGGTTAATCAAATCGCAGTTAATGATTTAGCAATTACTTTTTCATATAGGGCCAGGCAGGTTTGGACAGCTTTTTTCCCTTAATAAATGAAATTCTTGTTTAAAAACTGCATTTTATATTCACTTGGGTTATCTTTTTTTAATTTTAAAATTTGTTTGATGATCTGAGTCATTCACATGTGATAAATATGCAAACAAATGAAAAATCAGGAAGGGGATAAATACTTTTTCACTGTATATCCCACCCACTTTCAGGTGCTATTGTCACGAGATAATCAATGTTCACTTTACCTGTCAGTGGTCATAATGTTATGGCTGATTGCTGTATATCCTTGCGTTACTTTTTATAGTAAAAATTACAGCTACCCTGTTGTGCTGCTTCCCACTTATCCTTATATGAAAGAACTTTGGTTGCTATGCTGTCCCCCACGACCAATGGAATTTGCTGTATTTTTCTTTTATGTTGTGCTTTTCTGCATGTCCGTATTTGATGCAGTCCAGTGCGTCCCCCCCCCCTTTTTTTAACTTTAAATAAGGACATATGTGTCCCAGTGCATTGTGGGGCATTTCAGTGTGTTCCGGTGCATTTTTTATGCATTTTACTGCATTCCAGTGCAGTCTGTTGTATGGCTTTTCAATTCCAAAAAAAAAAAGTAGAACATCTTGCATTTTTCCTGCACTGGACTGTAGTGGAACGTAGTAAAACACATCAAAAACGCACTGGAATGCATCAAAAACACACTGGACCCTAGTATAGTGAAGAAGAAAAAGCACCTGTAATGCATCCGGAAACGCATAAAAAACGCACTGGAACGTGTAAAAAAAATACGGTAAAAAACACACAAGCAGAAAGGTATCCAGAAGGGATATTCCAGGCTTATGTTAACTAAACCGAAGACTTCTTCCACCCCTTTCTAACACCTAGATTAACTACCCTGTAGAAAAAAGATCTGTACACGTGACTATTATCGGGCTATTTCAGTTCGGTCACGTGATCTGCTCCCTTGTATCGGCTAGCAGTGACTTCATGGGAGAGGAAGGACAGCTGACTGATGGCCAACAGTAAGCCTATGGGTGAGGCTTAGACTTTCCAGCTGTTGTCAGAGCCTTCTCTCCTCTCCCCTGTAAACAATTCTGGCTGACACAGAAGAGTGTGAGAATGTGACCGGACTAGCAGCTTGAGAATAGGTAAGTATATGCATTTTCCTTCCACAGGGTAGTTAGTATAGATGTTAGAGGGGGGGGTGACAGAAGTTTAACCACTTCCCGTCCAGCCTATAGACAAATGATGGCCGGGTGGTGGTTCCGTTAACCTGACTGTGAGTCTATTGATGTCCTCAGGATAACCTGCAATCGTGCTCCCATGGGGGGCCCGCATCACAGCGATCGGTGGTGTGGTGTGTCAGTCTGACCCATCGGAAGCTCTTTACCATGTGATCAGCCGTGACCAATCACAGCTGATCACAGTGTAAACGGGAAGAGCTGTTTATCGGCTTTTCCTCTACTCTTGTCTGCAGACGTGAGTAGAGGAGAGCCGATCTGCAGCTCTCCTGATGGGGGGGGTCTGCACTGAATGTTTATCAGTGCAGCGCCCTCCCCCCGGGATCGCCAACCAGGACTGCCAGGGAGCCCACCTGGGAATGCCCAGCCAGGGAGAAGACCAGGGAGCCCACCCTAGATCACCAGATAAGGGGTACAATGCCCAACATGGATGGCACTCAGTGCCAATTTCAGATGCCACCCAGGACCACCAGAGAATGACAACCTGACAGTGCAATCTGTCATTGCCACCTACCAGTGCCACCTATCAGTGCCCGTCAGTGCTGCTTATCAGTGCCAATCAGTACTGCCTCATCAGTGCCCATCAGTGATGGAGAAAATGTACTTACAGTTGTATGCAAAAGTATAGGAACCCCTGACCATTTCCATGATTGTCCTTTATAAATATTTGGGTGTTTGGATTAGCAATTTCATTTTGATCTGTCAAATAACTGAAGGGCACATTAATATTTCAGTAGTGAAATGAGGTTTATTGGATTAACAGAAAATGTGCAATATGCATTAAAACGAAATTAGACAGGTGCATAAATTTGGGCACCCTTGTCATTGTGTTGATTTGAATACGTGTAAATACTTATCACTGATTAATTGGAACACACAATTGGTTTGGTGAGCTCATTAAGCCTTGAACTTCATAGACGGGTGCATCCAATCATGAGAAAATGTATTTAAGGTGGCCAATTGCAAGTTGTTGTTCTCTTTGACTCTCCTCTGAAGAGTGGCAACATGGGGGCCTCAAAACAACTCTCAATGACCTGAAAACAAAGATTGTTCTACATTATGGTTTAGGGGAAGGCTACAAAAAGTTATCGCAGAGATATAAGCTGTCAGTGTCCACTGTGAGGAACATAGTGAGGAAATGGAAGACCACAGGCACAGTTCTTGTTAAGGCCAGAAGTGGCAGGCCACATAAAATATTGGAGAGGCAAAGGCAAAGGATGGCGAGAACGGTCACAAACAGCCCACAGACTACCTCCAAAGACCTACAACATCAACTTGCTGCAGATGGTGTCACTGTGCATCGTTCAACAATTCAGCGCACTTTACACAGGGAGAAGCTGTATGGGAGAGTGATGCGAAAGAAGCCTTTTCTGCACACACGCCACAAACTGAGTCACTTGAGGTATGCAAACACACATTTGGACAAGCCAGCTTCATTTTGGTCATAACAAGGGGCGTTATGCATGGCGGCAAAAGAACACAGCGTTCCAAGAAAAACACTTGCTACCCACAGTAAAATTTGGTCGAGGTTCCATCATGCTCTGGGGCTGTGTGGCCAGTGCCAGTACTGGGAATTTAGTTAAAGTTGAGGGTCGCATGGATTCCACTCAATATCAGCAGATTCTTGAGAATAATGTTGAGGAATCATTCACAAAGTTGAAGTTACGTCGGGGCTGGATATTTCAACAAGACAACAACCCAAAACAACTGCTCAAAATCTACTCAGGCATTTATGCAGAGGAACAAGTACAATGTTCTGGAATTGCCATCCTAGTTCCCAGACCTGAATATCATTGAACATCTCTGGGGTGATTTGAAGCGGCCTGTCCATGCTCGGCAACCATCAAACCTAACTGAACTGGAGATATTTTGTAAGCAAGAATGGTCCAAAATACATTCATCCAGAATCCAGACACCCATTACAGGCTATAGGAAGCGTCTAGAGGCTGTTATTTCTGCTAAAGGAGGCTCTACTAAATATTGATGTGATTTTTCTGTTGGGGTGCCCAAATTTATGCACCTGTCTAATTTCATTTTGATGCATATTGTGCATTTTCTGTTAATCCAATAAATCTCATTTCACTACTGAAATATTACTGTGTCCTTCAGTTATTTGATAGATCAGAATGAAATTGCTGATCCAAACACCCAAATATTTATAAATGACAATCATGGAAATTGTCAGGGTTTCCTAAACTTTTGCATACAACTGTATTTACAATAATTTTTCAAAATTTTCAGTCTTTTTTTATTTGTAGCTCAAAAATTAAAAACCGCAGAGGTGATCAAATACCACCAAAAGAAAGCTCTATTTGTGGGAATAAAATGGCAAAAATGTTGTTTGAGTATAGCGTTGCATGACCGCTCAATTGTCATTCAGAATGCGACAGCACTGAAAGATGAAAATTTAGTCTGGGCGGGAAGGGGGGGGGGGGGTAAGTGCCTAGTATTGAAGTGGTTAAAGCTTAGTTTGTATTAAAAGTCCGGCAGCCAGCTGGCAAAATTCCGTCGGCAGGAACAGGCCAAATATGGCGCTGGGGCCTCCCTTACGGCTCCTTGTGCAGCAGAGGACACTGCAAAAATCCTAGAGGCGGTCTGCCTATGCCAGTCCACTCTGACTACAAGAATCGACGAGAGTAAGGTGGAGATCTCCCTCATCCGACAAGACGTGTCTAACCTGAGGGACAGGGTGAAGGAGGCTGAGGACCGTGTGAGTGCAGCGGAAGACGTTATCCATCCCCTCAGGCACACTGCCGAGGAGCTGCAGCGAGAGATCAAGCAAATCACCCTGAAACAGGACGATATGGAAAACCGCTTGCGACGTGTAACCTCCGCTTCTTTGGCCTTCCCGAACGAGCGGAGGGTGCAGATGCAGCGACCTTCCTCGAAGACCTTCTCACGAAAAGCGGACGGTCATCGCCAAGCTGTTCAATTTCCGGGACCGTGACAAGATCTTGCGCCTGTCTAGGGAGAAGAGCAACATATCTTTCAATGGCGCCCGTGTAGTAGTTTTTCCAGACTTCTCCGGAGAAGTCAAGCGACAACTCCTACCTGATATTGGATGGTCGGACTCCTCTATACAGACCCCTAGGCCCTGCTATACTACCATAGGCCTTGTCCCTGGAACTTCTGGGGCTCGCTGGTGGTGGTGGGACTCACGGGCTGTCGGGAGAGACTATGCAGATACTGGATTCACTCCGACATTAAATGCTCCCCTGATGATCCCATTCCTCACCCCCTTCACTTCTTACTTCCCCGTAAAAGCCTTTCTGCGTGGACAGGAATGCTTTATTGTTGTGACGTTACCCCATCAGTATATCCTTGTCAGCGGCCTCTTTGAGGACTATAGCTCCTCTCGGGATCTCACTGCGCCAACGCTCTACAGATGCTGTGACCAGAGGAATGGTCGCCCCCTTAGTTCTATTTGGTTGGGTCTGTGGCGGATATGGTGCTATGCATATGGCCCACGCTGCACTGGATCTCATAGTTATGATCACTCTGGTGTTGGCGCGGAACATGTGTTGGCGCGGAACATGTGTTGGCGGCCTCTGCTAATACCCCAGTTTGGGAATTTTATGTTCACGCCAAGTTGGGGAGGCGCTGAACTGGGTAGTTCCGAAGTTGCTCCAGTTGAGCATTTCACATATGTATTCTTTTTACAGCAGAATAAAATGCTGAGGTCTGAGTTTGCCTTTACATATTCTCACATATGTGATTGCTGGAATTTATATACGAATGCTTTACATGAGTCCGCCCCGATCTGAAGAGCCCTGGGCCTTCCATACACCGCACACCTCAGCTAGCTATGGCTGCCCTAAAATTTATGACTTGGAATGTCCGGGGATTAAGGGACAAAATTAAACGCACAGCTGTGTTAAAATTTCTTAAATCACAGGGGGCGCATATCATTGCATTAACAGAGACGCACGCCACGGGTCACCTCCAGGCTGCCCTTCGGCGCCCCTGGTTGGGTTGGGCGTACCACTCCGTGCATACTCCTATGTCAAGGGGGGTTTCCCTCCTGATCGCCAAGTCGGTTTGGTTTGAGCTGCTCTCGGTGGTGTCGGATTGGGACGGGCACTATGTGTTAGCACAGCAACTATCCAGGGCTCACAGTTGCTTATCCTAGCATGTTATGCCCCCCTCCCCCGTATAGCTCGGAGGTCGTCAATGAGGGTCTCGCTTTTATGGCGCGACTCCCGACGGCCCCGGCTGTGTGGATGGGGGACTTCAATATGGCCATGTCCCCTGACCTTGATCGGGTGCAGGGGGGGTGGGAGTTGTGCATCCCCCCCCCCGGGGCCCACAAGGCTCAGTAGAATAATGTTGGATTTCTCACTGACCGACACTTGGAGACATCTCCATCCTAGCAGCAAAGCATACTCTTGTAACTCCGTTGGCCATGGCACAATGTCTCCCATAGATTTTATTTTTGTCTCCGGTTTGCTGATGCCGGCCTTGGAGGGGGGCGGGATTTTCCCCACGCATTCTCTCAGATCATGCCCCTTACTGGGTGGAGCTCCGGTTGCCGGAGAGAGCCCCCCCCGGCTATGGAAGCTGAACCCATTTTGGCTTTCAGCCTTGGAGGACCATGGGGTCATAGCCAGAGAGTTTGGCTTCTTCTTTCGTCATAACCAGAACGAGTCGTCATTTGGGATGGTGTGGGAGACGTTCAAGCTCCATGCCCGCATGCTCCTCACTAACAGGATAAATAGACTCAAGCGAACTTCATCTGTGACACTACAAGAATCTATGGCCAAACTTCGGGAGTTGGAGGAAGAATGCGCCCAACTCCCGAAACCCTGAGGAGAGTCCGGGTGCAGACCCGGGCGGTCTCTCAAATGCACACTGAGAGGTCTAAACAACATCTTTTTTTTGCAAAACAAAAACTTTTTGAACATGGTGAGAAGGCAGGTAGGTTATTGGAATATCTAGCCCACCTGAATGACAATCCCCCTGTAGTGGTGACACTGCAGTCTGACAATGGCCACCCATTACCGATCCGGTACATGTGGTAGAGGAGTTCCGGGAATTTTACCGCTCCTTATACTCTTCTCAGACTGCGCACACTGAACAGGACATAACCTTCTAAATAAGATCCCCATGCCGCACCTCAGTGAGGCGCAGGTTGCGCTTTTAGAAGCGCTCATTACCACAGACGATGTTACAGAAGCTATATCGCAGCTGGCGAAATCGAAGGCTCCTGGGCCTGATGGCCTCCCCTTGGAGTTTTATGATACCTACTCCGACATACTTCCCCCAAAACTGAGGTGTTTATATCACCACATTTTTGACACCAGTACTGTCCCCCCTTCCATGACTGAGGCTAGAATAGTGGTCATCCCTAAGCCAGGTAAGGACCCTAGATATCCACAATCTTACCGCCCCATTTCTGTACTCGCGGTGGACGCTAAGATCCTAGCCAAAACCCTCGCCATTCGTCTCAATAAAGTTATCCTATCTCTAATGCATCCAGACCAAACTGGATTTATGCCGGGCAAAAACACGGCCATGAACATTAGACGAGTAAAAATTAGATTGGGTTTGTGGGAAAAAAGGTGCTGCCTCAATGATGCTTATAAATAAATATCAGATAATAAAAGCAAATTGTGTAAACATATAATTGATATCAGATAAAATTATTAGTAGTAAACGAGTGATATACTATAATGGTGAGTGATAAACCATAGAAAGTGCATACAGTGCTAAAAAACTTTGTGATCACATTTAAATATTCAATGAAACACACTGGTGTATGCATGCAAGCAGAGATTCCATAGATGTATAAGGTCCAAACCAGTATTACAACTAGTCCCCACTAGGGGTCAGTTCATAAGCCAGAAGTGCTGTGAAAAATGCTCCTTCAAAAAGAGCCCAGAAATAAGTAATGTCCAGATCTCAGCGCAGGAGTCCTTACACGGACCCTAGGTGATATTGGACCGAGTGCAGTGCGGGAAGGGAAGGGGTGGAGCGAATCCGTGGTAAATCGTGCTCCCCTCCTTCTGTCTCCCCACTCACCGGTAATGCCAACCACGCTGCAGTGCCACCGCCGTCCAACCTTTGATAGTTCCCTCCGGGTCCTCCCAGAGTGGCTCACATGTATGGGGAAGATATGCAGTGGTTTAAGGGCGATCCGCTCATACAGACTGAAAAAAAATGTAGTAACTTACATGAGGTTAAGAGAAGTCAGACATGGGTCCCCTCAGTGGAAAACCGGAACTTCCTTGCGTTCCAAATCAAGACCGGAAATGCGCAATGACGCTAGCCAGACTCCATCTGACGCGTTTCGTCATACGGACATCATCGGAGGGGAGCACGATTTACCACGGATTCGCTCCACCCCTTCCCTTCCCGCACTGCACTCGGTCCAATATCACCTAGGGTCCGTGTAAGGACTTCTGCGCTGAGATCTGGACATTACTTATTTCTGGGCTCTTTTTGAAGGAGCATTTTTCACAGCACTTCTGGCTTATGAGCTGACCCCTAGTGGGGACTGGTTTGGACCTTATACATCTATGGAATCTCTGCTTGCATGCATACACCAGTGTGTTTCATTGAATGTTTAAATGTGATCACAAAGTTTTTTTTAGCACTGTATGCACTTTCTATGGTATATCACTCGTTTACTACTAATAATTTTATCTGATATCACTTATATGTTTACACAATTTGCTTTTATTATCTGATATTTATTTATTAGCATCATTGAGGCAGCGCCTGTTTTCCCACAAACCCCATCTAATTTTTATCCTTGGTTCCAGGTTTCCTGGTTCTTAGTGGGGGCAGCAGCCTTATTTATTTATATATACACTGATTTATATACATATATTTTTTTCTTCCTTCTATTTATGATTTTCTTTGGTCTCTATAATTAGAACAGCGCCACACCACATATCCTCATTTCTTCTCAACATTAGACGAGTGTTTATGAACCTACAGGCGGAACATAACTCGGGGTCGAGGGTAGTGGTGGCATTAGATGCCGCCAAGGCATTCGATTCCGTGGAGTGGACTTACCTGATGGGTTGTCTGCGGCGCTTCGGGTTTGGGCCGCATTTTATCAAATTGGTGAGGCTGATGTATAGCTCCGCTAGGGCCCGCATATTTGTCAACGGGTACTTATCTGACCAATTTTCCTTAGAATGGGGAACCCGACAGGGCTGCTCTCTTTCCCCCTTACTGTATGCTCTGATGGTTGAGCCGTTGGCCATTGCAATACGCATTGACCCTAACATCGTAGGCTTACGAATTAATGAGAGGGAAGAGAAGATAGGGATGTACGCAGATGACACCATTCTATACTTAGCTGACCCAGGCCCCTCTTTGCAAAACGCCCTCAAGACCATTGAGAAAATTGGAGAGTATTCATGCCTGCGTATCAACTGGTCCAAATCGCATATTCTACCCATAGATAATTTTCCTTTCCCCCAGAAGATCGCTTCCCTTCCACTATCTACAGTCTCTTCCCTTAAGTATCTCGGGGTGATGATCATGAGGCGCCTTTCAGATTACCAAACCCAAATATGGTTCAAATTGCCCCTAGGAGTAATGGGTCGCATAAATCTTATAAAGATGATAATTCTCCCCAAGGTGCTGTATATGTATGGCACGCACCTTTATATGTACCACTCAGGTTCTTTAAAATAATATATACAATTCTGAATTAGTTTGTTTGGGGACACGGGAGACATAAACTGTCCTGGTTAACCCTTAAAAACTCCAATACTTTGGGGGGTGCGGCAGTTCCCGACCTCCGAGATTATTACATTGCAGCCCAACTCTCTCATTTCTACCATTTTATTAAAACTGACCGTTCAAGGTACCACTCCTTGGTGTGTCACCCCTTCGAGCATCCAGCTCATATCCCATTGCAAGCACTGCTTCGGAATGGCTCACGGAGCGTTGGCTTTAAATTCAATGAAGGGATGTTGGCACACCATCGGAGGGTATATATGTTCAGTGGCATTAAAAAAAATGGGTACCCCATCGGCCCACTCTTACACACCGCTATGGAACAACACCTCCCTACCTGAACTTTTGACAATCCCGGATCCGGGAATTTGGGTCGAGAGGGGTGTCCTGTTTGTGCCCCATGTGATGCCAGAGGATGGCCCAAAATCATTTCAGACCCTTAAAAAAGATGAATTCTCCCTTCCAAACCGATTCCTCTTCCATTACATACAGTTGCGTCATGCCCTGGAGACACAATTTCGGACATCCCCTCTGCAGTTGGATACCCTGCCAGTCCTGATTATCATTATGGGTTCTGAGCCTTCTAACCTGATTTTGACGCTTTACTCAACGTTACGACTCTCACGGGAATCCAAAATTGCGTACGGAGCTAAAGCAAAATGGGAACCTGGGGTGGGTGGGATTGAGGATGGGGATTGGGAGGAAATCCTGGGTGGTGTTAGGACGATGTCCCCTAACACCTCAGATAGGCTCACTCAACTATATATTATTCATCAGGCATATCTCACTCTCGAAAGACTGGCCCAGTTTCGGCAAACTCATAGCCCAATGTGCCCACGGTGTAACTCCATGTTGGGCACCTTTTATCATATGATATGGTCATGTCCGGAAATACAGTCCTATTGGCTCCAGATTGACCGATTTCTACATGACATTATGGGATCGCCGGTCCCTCTAGACCCAAAGCTGTGCCTATTGGGCCTTCATCCAAATCTTGAGATAGACAAATTTAAGGTTAATTTTCTTGAGGAGACATTGTTCCTGGCCAAGAAGCAGATCTCTCGACATTGGCTGAAGGCCAACCCACCACCAATTCCGGAATGGAAGAGGGAGGTAAATGCTACTCTACCATACAAAAAAAATATATACATAAATAGAGGTTGCCCTCTCGAGTTCTCTAAAATCTGGGACAGATGGGTAGCTGATGGTGAGACCTGTGATTGATGTGCTCCTTGGTAAAATTGGTCACTGATGGGGTCGCGGATTCCTGGCCCTCAGGCGCTCCAAATGTGACTTTGATGGCCGCCCTAGCCCACAGGCACCTTTGTGGATATGCCTGTGCGACATGCACCAGCTGTATCTTTGTAAATGTGTGTTACTTACTCAGCGTGCAAAGTGTGGTCTTGAACTGTATATTTTTTGTACTGGATCATTTTATATTACGTGATCTGTAACTGCTGTACCGATGATAATAAAGTTGGTTTTGTTAACTAAAAAAAAGCTTCATTTGTAATAAGCCCAGAATTCCACTTTAATCACTTTTTTTTTTTTCTTTGTTAGTAGAGATCTGATCTAAGTTAAATGGCTGGATGTTTTCAGTATTTGCTATGCCCTACTTGACCAGGTTTTCTAAATGCACTGCAGGATTGAAGTAGGTTTTAAATAAAATGTAATGCAATCTGCAGCTGTTTTTAACTCCTTGATTGCCATTCCTTTCATACCTTGCAATCTAGAAGAGTGAAAGTGATGATGCACGAGACTCTATTGGCAGCCAGGTGGCTGAAGGAAGTATTTATGGACAGAAATATACAAGCTGCAGTTTTTGACTTTTTTTTTCAGAATACAACTTTGCCTGACTGTGTGTCTGGCTTCCAAACTTTCTGACCCAGGGAAAGCGTACAGCAAGTGAGTTAAGGGAGAGACAGTGATTCTTCTCTGCATCCTTTCTCTGTATCAGTGGCTCAAAGTGTTTAAGCCATTGATTTGCATTGGATGACGACAAGTGAGATGAAGAGGACATTGGTTGCAGCCTCAATACTGTATTCTGAGAGCTGCTTTCTTTTTAAAGTGAACCTGTACTATATGTCTACTTAGGCAGGAGCAAATGGTTTGCTTTAGAGAAAGGAGTTCACATATACTTATTTTTAATTTGTTCTCCTCTGCCATATTGAGTTCCGTCTCTGGAAAGAGATACTTTTGGAGCATGGTGGCACACTCCCAGTTTCTCCCATATCAACCCACAATACAGCACTTAGTATCTGAGTGGCCAATTACAAGTCCTGAATGCCATCATGTGGACTCTAGGGACAGTCCTTAGCCCTGTGTAGCTCTAACCTAATGTTGCCTAACACCACAATTGTGTGGGGGCTCCAGAAGGCAAGCGGGGTGGCAGAGGAGTGCATTGAAAGCTTCTGTTCATCAGACCTGTTGCTATGATTTGACAAAATAAAGGTTTGCTTCAGTTTCAATGTCACACCCTACGCTAGTTTTTTTTTTTTTTTTTTTTTTCTCCTCGTTAATTTTGTGACTGACAGTGAAAAAGGTTAATTTTCATTGTTAGTCACATTGATGTTAAAGTGATGCTTGAAATTTACTGTTTGTCATTTACAGCAGTCCTTTTGCTCTACTGAGACAGGATGAACTGTCTTCTCACTACACTTATAGGGAACACAAAACCTTTAACACCGACAAAATAATTTGATTTGTTTGGTGTATGGGGGCAAAGAACAACGGACACAGATGATCTGTTCATTGCCTGTTATCTTAAGGTACCCATACATTCTCTGTGTTAAGTTAAAAAACCCTTCCATGATCTGCTCCCCCCAAATACTTTCCTGAGCCTGATATTGGTCTAATGCTGTGCCCGAGAGCAGCAGCACTGCTCTTGCTCACTCTCGCTCTCTCTCCTCACACCACTCAGAGGCAGGAGCCATTGGCTCCTGCTGCTGTCAATCAAATCCTGTGAGGAGGGAGCAAGGGCTGAGCCATGCTATGTGTGGAAAAAGACACACACAGCTCCACTCAGGATAGAGCCTGCACAGTAGCCCCCATAGCAAGTGACTTGCTATGAGGTATGAGGGCACTTGGAAGGGAGGAGGAAACAAGAGCTCCGGGGAAGGACTGGACTCCAGAAGAGAAGGTTTGGGCCGCTCTGTGCAATAATATTGCACCGAGCAGGTAAGTATAACATGTCTGTTATTTAAAAAGAAAAAACACATTTACAGTCACTTCTGCTTGTTCCAGTGAGGAAATTGATTTTTTTTTTTTTTTTACCTTTTTTACTTTGTTTTTTTTTTGGAAGCATCATGGTAGCGCACATGGAGACGTGGTTACAGCTTGTACTAAACTGGGACCCCCAGCACCGTGGAGGTGGAATTGATGAGCACTCTGAACGCCCTCGCTGTTTTCTGTTAATGGAACACATTCTGAACTTAAAGGTACATTGAGCTTGCCTTTTGTGTGTAACAGACCTGAAATTGTGAAATCTTACTACAGTTGTCAATAACCATTTGCAACGCTAATGGCACTGCATTTTCATTTTTCTATACCCCATCTACAGATTGTACACATTTTGAACATGACATCTGCTAAGATCATCTCTTTCCTTCTACAACCTGAAGAAAGTCTACACACTCTTCAGTCTAACATTGAAAAGGAGACTGGTATTAGTACCTGCAATCAGGAGTTGCTGCTTGAAATGGGGGTGTCTCTTGACCCCAGAAAGCCTGCTTCCCAGTGTGTGATAGATGGAGTGGTAAGCTTGCAATGACATCATTTAAAATGTGCACACACTTTTAATGGGCTCTGATGCCTTCTCTATTTACCCCTGACAAACAACACACTTATCTGTCCCTGTTGCATGGGTCTTGAACATCTTCACTGTCAGGTCCTGCTCATTGCATTCTCTATTCAATATAATTCAATGAAATATTTGTATTACTCCTCCAGAGCATACAGTAGATATTCCTTTGCAATTAATAGAGATCTTGGTGTACATGTTCAGGAAGAGCAGGACCCAACTTTGAAGATCTATAGCTGTAAGTGCCATGCAGGCCACACAATGTACTCAGTGGAAGGAGGGCAGGTACGTGTGCTGCTAGTAGGGAGTGAAAACATCAGCGCTCACTAAAGGTAGACTAAAGCTTGCCATACATGTAGTGCAAGAACCTGTCTGTGAATGTCGATATCTAGAAGTTTCAACCCAGGACGAGAAGGACTTGTACATGTGGTTCTAGAGATAATTAACGTTTCCTTATAGATGACATACGAGACCTCCTCATTATGTTTATAAAGTAACTTAATATAACTTATCTCTTACGTTACTCGTCCTGGACTGTCACTTCTACAAGTTCTGGGTACGTTGTCCCTGTCTATTCACACAACAAACAGTCCCCATTTATCTCTTCCGTAGTCTCGGGTAATTTTCACACACGTGTAAAATTTACTACAGTAACGTTCGAATGGTGAGGTAGATAGTGTGTGACCCTTCGTCCGAAAGACCCCAGTTCT
>BLSH010276248.1:1696205-1725157 GCA_018402905.1 Glandirana rugosa | reverse complement strand
ATATATATATATATATATATATATATATATATATATATATATATATATATATATATATATATATATATATATAGCGGAGGGCGTATATAAGCGAAGTTCATTATTGGGGTTTACAATACACCTTAAGCTGATTGTGGATAAAATAGAACTCGGCTTGTTTCCTCCCATATTGGACAGATTCTTAAAAAATGAATAACCCCTTCCATATTTTGTTGCTTATATTCAAACCATAAAAGATAAATCCTATTGACCGTTCCTGCTTCTACTTTAACTGCACTTCCAAACGCCATAGCCCACCTTTCCAGATCCCTAAAGAAAATTTCCAATAATTTTCTAACGTGGGGCACATGTAGATACTCTCGTGCCATGCTCCTTCCTCTGTGCCGTAATGCTGCATTGGGGTTCGCGAGCAGCCACTTGCCAGATTAGAGTGTTACAAAGGGGGTGGGGAGGCAGAGGTGTACCTAGCCATGTTCAAATACAGTCTATCATGATGTATTTATGTAAGATTTTCAGGGGTTTGGACAGCACTTCACTTCTTGTACCTTTATACCCCCCTAGTGACCAGATTCAATTTAAAATTTTCACAGCCATTTCGCAAGCTTCTGTCAGACAAGCATGCTGGAAAACTGGCAGCCAATCGGTTTCCCGATCTGACCGGAGTGTTTTGGCGCTTGGCGGGGCGCAGCTCAGATTGCGAGACAGATCCCTGTACTAAAGTTGGATCGTTAGTACAGCAGCTCTGACTGGATCTGTAAGTTTTTTGGGTTTTTTTTTAGTTCAACCCGCTGGGTTGAATGAAAATAACTAATGATGTGTACCTGGCTTTAGACAAGTTATTCCTCTCCCACTCTACCTTCCCTGACACACAGTAGCAAAGTCTAAATAAATGGCCCAGTCACAAAAGCAGCTTTAAAGTTCCCTTTAATTGTCTCATTATTGTGACAGGTTTTTCTCTGCGACTAATACCTGTAAGTCATACACACTAAAATGGTAAATCAGTTGCAGTTTGCTATGAAATGATCCTTGCAACAATATACTGGACTCAGCAAGGTTTGTATTGGTGATCATTGTCACCATGAAAGAAAGTTAGGTGGAGTCCAATATATTAGAGTTGTCCCCAGGACAAGAGGTAGTGTAAAATCTGCGCATAGGGACTCATGTTAGAGGAACAAGTGTTAATTGTTAACTCTATCTTTCTGTTGCATCTCTGGGACAGGCAGTGGAGGGAAACTTTCCCAACTGTACACAGAAAGCAAAAAAAATAAAATAAAACCAGCAGGGGTTTGAACTATTCTCTGCTATATCCAAAGTAAAACATAAAAAAAGTTATACATGCACTTTTTTAATCCTTTATTGACCTTTAGTAACCCTAATTAGCCCTAATGAACTCCCTACCTGTCACTATTACGGTTTTGCTGATTTGTTTGTGTTTATTTTTTTAACATTCTTACATTATTCAGCTTTGCCATGCTTTCTTCAAGAAATATAATTTTAGTGTCACTAGAAAAAACATATTATTTACAGTAAAACTAACACTGGTCAAAACACTTTGAGGTTGCCATAAAAAAATGTTTTGACTGGAGACGTTTTAAATAGGAATTTATTCAATAAAAAAATTGAAGTGGTTGTAAACCCTTCCGTGTACCCAGTGAGGAAAGACTCATGCAGAGGAACAAAGCAACAGACAGAAATTACACTTATTGCTCTTAATAGAGACAAGTACACACTAAAGAGGGATTTGCTTTGTTCATGTCTGAGGTTTACAACCACTTTAACTTGTAAGGTTTGTTCAAGTGATGTCATATGCAAATCAAAGGTTACTCCGTTGCTCTACATATGAATGAAATCGTAAACACAATGAAACTGTACACTGATTTATTGTATCTATGCAATGACATTTGCACTTGACATTTGCAAGTGTTATTTTATACAGGAGTGATTGTATTTTGACAACTGGTAATTACCAGTAATAGCAATGGGGGAGGGGCAGGCAGCAAGGGAAGGGGAGCTGGACCTAAGAGATGCATCCTAAAAACGTTGTCTATGTTTTTACGATGTGTCTCTTGCATTCAACATTCTCAAATGGTTAAGGTGAGGCAGCTGCCTTTTGTGTGCCTTTTTTATATCTTGTCTTTCAAACCTTAACACAAGTTATTATTTAGAATACAGATTTCCTAACTACCTCCTGTTGTCTCCAATTTAAAAGATTTCCTTGAATAGTTTCTTCCTTATACAGGTGGATCTCATAAAATTAGAATATCATCATAAAGTTAATTTATTTCAGTAATTCAATTCACAAAGTGAAACTCCTATATTTTATATGCATGTGTTCCACACAAAGTGATGTTTTTCAAGCATTTCTTTTTTTTCGTTTTGATGATTGTTTTACAGCTAGTAAAATCCCAAAATTCAGTATCTCAGAAAATTAGAGTATTACATAAGACCAATAAAAAAAGGATTACAGAAATGTTGGCTTACTGAAATGTCCATGTACTGTATAATATGCACTCAATACTTGGTCTGGGCTCCTTTTGCATGAATTATTGCATACATGCGGCATGGCACTGCTGAGGTGTTATGGAAGCCCACGTTTCTTTGATAGTGGCCTTCAGCTTGTCTGCATTGTTGGGGCTGGTGTCTCTCATCTTCCTCTTGACAATACCCCACAGATTCTCTATGGGGTTTAGGTCAGGAGAGTTTACTGGCCAATCAAGCCCAATGATACCATGATCATTAAACCAGGTGTTGGTACTTTTGATAGTGTGGGCAGGTGCCAAGTCCTGCTGGAAAATGGAATCAGCATCTTCATAAAGCTGCTCAGTAGAGGGAAGCTTGAAATGCTCTAGAATTTCCTGGTAAAGGGCTGCGCCGACTTTGGACTTTTTTCCTCTACTAGCTGTAGGTTACACAGAGAATAGAGTTCAAACTTCTAACGCACAAAGCTCCCCTAACCTAAAAGGCTTGACTGACTAAGATGGATGATTTATTATTAACATGAGTCGAAGAAACTCCCACTAAAAAAGCACTAAAAAAGGACCGTGAGTTTAAGGTGTAAATGACAGGTATATGGCTAACGCCAAGGTGAATGAATCCACTGTGAGGTGAGCCAATAAACACCAGTTGATATAATGAAACAGCGTTAAAATTTATTTTAAAAAGTTCAAACGCTGAATAATGAATAATAAACGGCCATGGCAGGCAATGATAAAATATCTTGACTTGACAAAGGGCCACGTCTGAAACACGTTGTCAGGGCGACAGCAACCATTTCTCCACCCACACCACGCTTGCGGCTCAGTCTCTCCTCTCCAGACGGCGCACTTTCGGGTGGTTGACATCACACCCGGGCTGCACTTGGGCGGCTTGTCGGCTCTTATTCACGCTCCCAGCGAGGCTATCTCCCGGATTCCATCTGTCCACCCCTCCAGAAGTCTCCAGCTAGGTGTGGCGGTCTTCTTCCTCCCCCATCCATCGGGGCTGTTCCATCTTCACTCTGACACTCTGGGAGAGCACCTCGGCTCACAGCATCACAGCCTTTCCCTGCTCAGCCGAGACACAGCTGTGTTCCCGCATGAGAAGGCCTACTGAGTGAGATTTGCTTTGCTCTGACATCCAGTGTGGATATTTTATCATTGCCTGCCATGGTCTTTTATTATTCCTTATTATTGTTTGTACTTTTTTTTAATAAACTTCACGCTGTTTCATTACATCAGCCGGTGTTTATTGGATCACCTCACAGTGGATTCATTCACCTTGGCATTAGCCATATACCTGTCATTTGCACCTTAAACTCATGGTCCTTTTTTAGCGCTTTTTCAGTGGGGGTTTCTTGGACTCGATTTGTTTTTGTTTCCCACTCAGCAGCTTTATGAACATCAGCACAACATTGCACGCTGCCATGGAAGATTTCGCATTTTGGTCCCTTTAGCGCCGAACTTTGCTGTTTGTTTTATAGATTTATTATAACATACAGTAACTTCTTTTACCTCCTGATAATTATCTTCTAAAAATGTTCAGTTCACCAACCTAAATGTCACCAGGATGTGTAATCTTTCTTTCTCTTACGTTCATTGACAGACACAGCGCTTCCTTAGACATTACCATTGGATTATACCGTCCCCTACAGGGGTAGGATACTAGGCAGAAAAAAAGACTTGGCTACACCCATGGGCAGTCCTAGGTGGTATATACCCCCCTCACTGCTATAGGTCTTCAGTTTTTTCTGCCTAGTCAGGAGTAAGGACCTAGTTCCCTGCTGGGATCTCTAGTCCTGGCATTTTTTTTTTTGTTTTTTCTTTTTGCTGAGTTTTTTCCCAGTGAGATCTACAAGCAACTGCCGGGCTGGGCGACGGTCTGGTCACTAAGTATCCAGTGGTCTTCCCAGTCTGGCCAGCGAGCGTGTGCAGACCGCAGCTACCCGCTAGGTCGGCCACGACATAGTCCTACCTAGCTGCTAGTGAGGCTCCCCTCCCCCCCCCCTTCCTCCTCTCCTTCCTCCTATCTCCTCTTCTCTGCCATGTGGGTAGGCCTCATGGCCTGCGGGGACAGTACTGTGGTACTGGTGGGGGGGGGCGCCGCTGGCGCTGGATTACCGTGCGGGGGGCACCTTGTTCTTCCCAGTGGGTGAGGGCTGTGATCCCCTTCTTTGTGAGGAAGCATGCTGGCTGGGTGTCAGGGTCCCTCCTGGATCGTGTTGAGCTGCGTTTTTGCGGCCGGCGGCCATGTTTGTGTAGTCCGATGGCCATATTTGTGTAGCCCAGTGGTCATGATACAGGAGCCTATGGTGCTTAGCAGCAGCGGCCTTTACTATGGAGCCTGAGACTGCGTTTTTTTGCAGAGACAAGCCCCCCTCTGTATCCTGGTGCTGACACATGATGGATCCTTCTTCCCTGAACGCTGCATGGTTACAGCACTACCTCTGAGGCAGCAAGCGCTACATCGTGTAGTGGTTGGGCCCCCTCCTCTCTCTGCTGTAGGTCGTGGGGTGTCCTGGTGGCCCAGAGCAGTGGGGGTGTCCCAGAGCAGTGTTTACACTTGGTGCAGAAAAATAAACTGCGCTAAGGTCATACAAAAGCAGCAGCTAGAATATTAAAAATACCACAATATAACTTAAAAAGCTGTGCTAAAAGTAGAACAATACAAATGAGATGAACACCAAAAACAATTTTTTTTAGGCGATTGAGTCCATATAAAATGCAATGCCACAATAGCATTAGGTAAAACTTCTGACAGATCACCCAGTGTGCTTCAGATTCAGTGTGTCCACCACCACATAATAGAGAGGCTTACCAGACCCAGCTGGATACTGAGCATAGAATTAAAAATGTCAGGGCCACCGCTCCTTTAAGATAGTATAACCAGATTCTTCAGGTTATTATATCCATATCATATCTCCCATGGAATGCAAATAAATTCACCACATCACTATATACAGGATGTCATCTAGTACACTGCTCGTCCCGATGGACGGACGTTATCGTGGGCACCAACAAAGAAAAAAGAAGCCCCAATAGTGAAGTACTGCATAAACAAGTTTAATGTATAAAGGTAAGGGTACTCGCATAGGTATAACGAGTAACAGCAAGTAGCAGATTAAAGCCGGCTGGTTCCCGTACTTCGGGTATACAAAACCCCAATGGTGACGTCAGAGCGCCCTCCCGACACTTGGTGCGGTGGGTCCCCTCTCCCATGTTATATGGAGTCTCAGGAGCAGACTGCCCCACCTGACCCCCTCTCAGAGGCTGCAGGTCCCTCTGGGTCCCGGCCATCCTTGGACATGCTGACAGCGGTGCTTGAATACTTTGTGTCCCAGGTGGAGGTGGCTTGCCGGCGGCGGCCTAGTAAAAAAACGACTCCCACCATCCCCTGCTTCTTCTGTCTCGTCAGATCCGGAATCTGACTCAGTCGCCGCAGACGAGGTCCACCCTGCAGGGCTTGTGGCTGCGGTCCCTGATGCTTCAGAGAGTGAGGATGATTCCTCTGCCCCTGTGGCTGAGCAAGAAAAGGTGATATTGGACGCACTGATCACATCTGTGCGGGAAACCTTTAAAATGGAGCATGCAGCTGCGGTGGAGGTGCCGGATCCATTTGGCACTCACAAGCCATCTCACACGGCAAAGGTGTTCCCCTACCCCGCCTATTTTGACAAATTTGTCTATAAAGAATGGGAACGTCCGAAGCGCCACTTTGCGGTCCCAAAACGTTTTGCTGTGCGCTATCCCTTTGAGGAGAGTCTCCTCAAAAAAAATGTACTACTTCTCCTGTGGTGGACCCCCGCTCTCTCAGTTGAACAAAGCCACCATGATTCCGGTGGAAGACTCTCCTGCCTTTAAAGATCCGGCTGACAGGATGGCGGAGGCTCTGGGCCACACTCTGTTTACGATTGCGGGCTTGGTGCTTAGGCCGGTACTGGCCGTGGCTCTGGTGTCTCAGACTTTAACCGAGTGGGCGAAGCTGTTGAGCCTCAATCTGGAGGGCGAGCTGTTCCCTCCTGTTTTCGCTGAATTGGCCGACCAGTTGGTCAAGTGGCTGCAGTTTGTCTGTGATGCATTGTTGTACGCAGCTCCCTTGCTCTCTAAGCTGTCCGTTTCTGCAGTGGTGCTTAGGTGTGTTTTGTGGCTTAGGTACTGGTCAGAGGACCAGACTTTTAAAAAAAACTCTGGCTGGCTTGCCTTTTCAAGGTGATCATCTGTTTGGGACCACTCTGGACGACATATTATAAAGATTGTCCTGGGGGGGAAGAGTACTTTCTTGCAGCAGTCAAAAAAGGGAAAAGAACCTTGTCACAAGCGGGGCCCCTCCTTTTCGGCTCATAGGAAGTTTTTTCATGCCTTAGGGTCCACCGACAAGGGTTCAAAGCCTTTCAAGTACCCTTCAGGAGTCTCCAAGCGATCCTGGCCTGGTAAACCAAGAGCGGGTTTCTCTGCCACTGCAGACAAGACCTCTTCAGGGTTAAGGGGCGCCCTCACCTGGTTCTGGGGTGGAGGATATCTTCAACATTTTCCGGGCCCGTGGGCTTCATTGATTACTGACATGTAGGTCCGTGAAGTGATCCTGTCCGGGTACAATATAGAGTTCCAGTCTTGGCCCCCAAAGAGGTTTTTCCCGTCCAATGTGCATCTGTCCCAGGAATGCTTGTTTGCCCTCCGGGGTGCGGTACGGGATTTATTGCTTCAAAGGGATGATCATCCTGGTTCCGGACGCAGAAAGTTTTCAACTGTTCTATTCAAACCTATTCATGGTCCCCAAGAAAGAGGGTACAGTGCGTCTAAATCTGAACCTCAAGGCTATGAATTGCTTTGTGAGGGTCCAGAAGTTCAGAATGGAGTCCATTCGCTCAGTGGTGGCATTGCTGCATCAGGGGGATTTTCTTGTCTCCATCGACATCATAGATGTCTACCTGCACATCCCAATCTGTGCACAACATCAGCGCTTCCTCTGCTTTGCTGTGGGAGAGGAGCACTATCCATTCGTGGCATTACCCTTTGGTCTAGCCTCCGGGTCTTCACAAAGGTGTTGGCCCCGGTTCTGGCATTGCCTCTCCTGGGATACTTGGACGACCTCCTTCTGTGCGCGGAGGATCCTGCCACTCTGCGTAGCGACGTGGAGATTGCAAACCCTGAAGGAGTTTGGCTAGCTCCTAAACCTCCAAAAATTGGCACTGTAGCCAGCCTAGAGACTATCTGGGCCTGATGCTGGATTCTGCTCAGGCCAGAGTATTCCTCCCGCTGGAAAAACTCCAGAAGCTGCAGGCTGCAATTCACCTCCTGCTCTCCTGCAGGTGGGCCTCCAAACGGACTTGCATGCGGGTACTGGGCCTGATGGTGTCGACCTTCGAGGCGGTGCCGTTTCCACAGTTCCATACCAGGACCCCGCAAAAGGAGATCTCCGTTCTCCGGCTCTTCAACAGGAAAATCCTTTGTCCCCTTGTACTGGACGGTGGTCACGACCGACGCCAGCCTATCAGGGTGGGAAGAAATCCTGGGCCTGAGTTCCTCCCAGGGTCGATGAAGGCTGGAGGAATCACGGCTACCCATCAACATCTTAGAGCTTCGGGCGATCAGACTTTGTCTGGATCACTGGATGGGCCATCTCCAGGGGCTCCCAGTGCGGTTTCAGTCGGACAATGCCACGGCCCTGGCTTATGTCAATCACCAAGGAACAAAGAGTGCGCTGGCAACTCTGGAGGTAGCCGGCATCCTCCAGTGGGCATGTGGGATGTGTTTCAACAGCTATGTCTGCGCTGGAGCACTCCCGAGGTAGATCTGTTGGCGTCTCGGCTCAACAGAAAGGTGTAGAGGTTCGTGGCCAGGGGTTGGGACCCTCTGGCGGACACCACAGACGCTCTGGTGACCCCGTGGGGGTCAGTACCATCTGATTTACGCCTTTCCTCCTCTCAAACTTCTGCCACAGCTGTTACGCAGGATGGAGGCCGAAGGGATTCCGGTCATTCTAGTGGCTCCGGATTGGCCTTGCCGGTCTTGGTACGCCGACATAGTGCGCCTAGTTGTGGCCGTCCCTTGGGGGTTGCCTCTCCGAGAGGATCTGTTATCACAAGGGCCAATCTTCCATCCTGCTTTACCGTCCCTGGCTTTGATGGCCTGGCTGTTGAAAGCCAGCTGCTAAAGGACAGGGGTTTACCTGCATCAGTGATTCAGACTCAACTTAAAGCTAGAAAATCTACTTCTAGAAAGATCTATCATTGAACATGGAAAGCATACCTTTCCTGGTGAGAGTCAGGGGATATTTACCCCCGCTCTTTCTCGGTGGCAAGGATTTTGTCCTTCCTTCAATGAGCGGTTGAACAAAAATTGGCTTTGAGTACGATCAAAGGACAGGTGTTGACCTTGGCGGTTTTCTTCCAACGCCACCTGACTTCGCACCCCCTGCTGCGTACCTTTTTATCCAGGGTGTCCGCCATATGGTTCCACCGGTGCGGTCGCCTTTACCACCGTGGGACTTGAACCTGGTGTTCTTGGTTTTACAGAAGCCTCCCTTTTGAGAATATTCGGGAAATTCCCCTGCTCACTCTGTCTCAGAAGGTAGCCTTCTTAGTGTCAATTACTTCTGCTCGTCTGCTCGCAGGGTGTCAGAATTGGCGGCTTTATTCTGCTGTACTCCCTACCTGGTAATTCATAAGGATAAGGTGGTTCTTTGCCCTTGTCTTTCCTTCCTTCCCAAGGTGGTCTCTGACTTCCATCTGAATGAGGGCATTGTGTTGCCTTCCCTGTGCCCCAGACCGCAGCATCCGAAGGAATGTGCCCTATATGGCTTGGATGTGGTTCGAGTGGACAGGGTGTATTTGGCTGCTACTGGGCCCTTTTCGGAAGTCAGACTCATTGTTTGTGGTGACGGACGGGCCGAGAAAAGGGCTGTCTGCTTCCTCTGCAAACATTTCAAGATGGATCAGACAGAGAGTGATTTAGGCCTATTCCATAAGGGGTAAGGTTCCCCCCTTTCCGATCACATGCACACTCTACCCGGGCGCTGAGTGCCTCTTGGGCCTTCCATCATCAGGTTTGCAAGACAGGTCGTCTGTGCACACTTTCACAAAATTTTACAAAATGGATGTGCTGGCATCTGCGGATGCCTCTTTTGGCCGCAAGATTTTGCAGGCCGAGGTTAAAGAGGGTGTTGACCCTCTTGAGGGTGTTTTTTTCTTCTTCAGGTTGGCCCAGTTATTCCTGTTGAGCTCCTGCTGTTTAGTTGGCCTTTGAGGCTTAGACATTGGATGGCTGTCCCTTCCCTCATGCACTGCTTTAGGATGTCCCAATGGTAATGTCTAAGGAAGCGCTGTGGCTGTTAATGAACATAAGAGAATACGGGATTTTTGGCTTACCATAAAATCCTGTTATTTTGTCACCACGTTTTCTCCCCCATAGACAGTTATTGATCCTCTCAAGTCTCACCGCCCTGAAGCCAGCGTTATTTTAAGGGGTGATTACATGAACAGTAATATAAAAGCACTAGTAGTGGTAAAATACCAATACTTACAGGGCTGACTAAAGTGTGTAATGTGAATTGAAATCTGAGAGTTATGAAGTAAATAGGGCATGTTATTAGAGAAATAACACTAGAAAAAAATGTTTGCAAATTAAAGTACAACCAAAGCTTGTCTGGCTGTACTTCTCCTGTGGATCACAGGAGTGCAGATTATTTTGCACTTCTGTGACCCGTTTTCAGCAGACAGTGGGCTGAAGTCACAGAGCTGGTCCAGGCTTGGGAAAGATCGTGACCATATGATCGGGGTCCGGCACCCAGATCAGCCTCTAAGCAAGCCACTGAGATCCTGAGCCGGCCACTCCCGTCCCCTCCACAACCCAGCGTTACAATGAGCATGGGGGGGACTGACAGTCACCAGCCATCTGCTCAGGGAGCACTGAGAACTGAACGATCGGTGGTGGTTGATCGCTCGGCTCTCAGCCTTACAGCCGGCGGTGGACAGATGCAGCATCGAAGCGGTGCTTCATCCACCTAGGTAAGTATGATGCAATGGAAAAAATAAATTCCCATACTTCTCTTTTAAGCCTAAAGTCTACTATGCATTGCATGCGACCACTTTTGTCAGAAGTCTACTATCTGTGTAACTTGGGAAACTAATTAGAAAAGTAGCGACTGAGCAGGGAGAGAAGTGGTTGCAGAGTCTTCATTTTCATGTCTTCATTTTTTTTGGAAAATGAAGACATTTTAAAAAATATTTAGAATTTTTTAACTTTTTTTTGTATTATTATTATTTTTTACATGCTGTCACCAGTGCAGTACAGCATCATCATATAATTGGAGTGGCAGTGATCAAGGATACTGACTGGTGACGGTATGTAACAAAAAAGTAAAAAAAGTCATAACTTAGCATCTGTGTAACTTGTGGGGAAACTAATTACAAAAAGTAGCGACTGAGCAGGGAGAGAAGTGGTTGCAGAGTGGGGATTAGAGGGCAAAGGGGAAAAGAGCTTGATCGATTTAAATATTCTATCTGTATGCTCTGTGTAACCTACTTCCCTCTTCCACCTTCCCCCATCCTCCATGCAATCATCTTGAACTCTGCTACTCACCACTAAAGCTACTTTCGCACTGGGGCGGTAGCGGTAAATCGCTAGTTTCAGCGCCGCTATGCAGGCGGGAGTGCAGCACTTTTATCCCCCCACAGGGGGTTAAATGTGCCGGCGCGCCACGCTTCTGAGGCGTGTGCAGCCGCTTCGGAAACGCTGCCCATTGTTTTCAATGGGTAGGGGCATGGAGGAGCGGTGCATCCACTGCTCACCGCACCACCCCAAAGATGCTGCTTGCAGGACTTTTTGTAACGTCTTGCAAGCGCACCACCCCAGTGTATAAGCACTTAGCCTTTCACATTGGGGTGGATTGGGGGGGAATTTTGAGGCGCTTTACAATCGCTGTTTTTAGCTAAATAGCGCCTGTAAAGTGCCTCAGTGTGAAAGGGGTCTAAGGCCTATTTCACATGTGATTCAGCTTATACAACAGCAGTGTGAACAGAAAGCTTTTAGAAAACATTTGCAGCGCTTTTAGCAGGCTTTGTTGAAGCATTTAATGCACCCCTCAGCTACAGTTTTTGAATGTTGGACACAGACTTTAAAGTGGTTGTCAACTCGTGACAACCACTTTATCCTACAGGTAAGCCTATCATAAGGCTTACCTGTAGGTGCCCTGCATATCTCCCAAACCTGCACAGTTCAGGAGATATGCAATGTAAGAGATGTGCCGACGTCAGGGGAATGTAGAGTAAGGTAACCCAATCTGGGTTTACTTCCTCTTTAATGGGAGTGCTGATTGTCACTTTAAACAAGCTGCTATAAAGCTTTAGTACTACTTGAAGCTTGTTGAAAGCCTGCTAACAGCTTGTTTAACCACTTCAGTAGCGAACAATTTCACCCCCTTCCTGCCCAGGCCAATTTTCAGCTTTCAGCGCTGTCACAGATTTTATGGCAATTGCGCAATCATGCTACACTGTACCTAAATTAAATTGGTATAATTACTTTACACAAATAGAACTTTCTTTTGGTGGTATTTAATCGCCACTGGGTTTTTAATTTTTTTGCTGCATAAACCAAGACTGAAAATTTTGAAAAAAAAACTTTTATTTTGTCTGTCATAAAGTTTTGCAAATAAATCATCTTTCTTCATAAATTTAGGCCAAAATGTATTTTGCTACATTTCGTTAGTGAAAATAACCCAAATCAGTGCATATTATTTAGGGTCTTTTCACACGCACGGACCGTTCAGGTCTGCCTATCAGTTTTTCAGGCGGACCTGAGCGGACGCTCCATGCACCTCTGTAGAGTGGCGGATGTCAGTGGTGACATGTCCGCTGACATCCGATTCGCTAAATACAGACGGATGGAAACCCTATTTTCCATCCGTCTGGCGGATCGGATGAAAACGGACAGGCGGATCTGTTTTCATCCAATCCCCATAGGGCAGAGCGGGGCTCTGATAGGTCTATCTCTGCACAGAGAGCAGAGATGGAGCTGTCATCCGCCGGCTCAGCTGGGATCAATGGATCGATCCCAGGTTAGCAGCGTCTGGACAAAGCAGACTCCGCACGTGTAAAAGGAGCCTTAGTCTGTAGGAAAGTGAGTCCTTAAACTGTGGGATATATGTCTAAAAATGTATAAATTCTGATGTACTGACAGCTATTTCTTGAGGCCCGAAAGACCCCTTTTGGAAGGTAGACAGTCCAGGGTATTTAGTAAAAAGCATTAAAAGTTTTTTTAAGTTGTCATTTTTTGTCACTTTTTTTGGAAAATGAAGACATTTTTAAAAATATTTTGAATTTTTTTAATTTTTTTTTTTTTATTATTATTTTTTTTTTACATGCTGTCACCAGTACAGTACAGCATCATCATATAATTGGAGTGGCAGTGATCAAGGATACTGACTGGTGACGGTATGTAACAAAAAAGTAAAAAAAGTAATAACTTTATATATATATATATATATATATATATATATATATATATATATATATATATACACACACACTAACACTGAACTACTCTAGGGCGGTGATCAGGATTATTTTTTTGCACATTATGATTCCTTATAGCAGTGAATTTTACTGTTATAAGCAAGCATTTTTACTGAATGAAATAGATTAATTCAGTGTGCATTGTTATGATTAACTGTGATTGGCCACAGCTAAACTCATGGTACAGATGGGCTCTGATTGGCCCTGTCTCTACCATGTGATCATGGTTTACAATTGTCATATGACCTGCTGTGATTGGTGACAGTGATCATATGGTACCAGCAGCGGGCGGAACCCTGATCAGACATCCGGTGGACACAGCAGGTGACAGATTTCACCAGAGCATGGCCCGTTTTGGGGAGGACGTCATAATGGGAGTGCTGACTGTCACTTTAAACAAGCTGTTAGCAAGCTTCAGCCTACTTGAAGCATATTATGAAAGCCTGCTAACAGCTTGTTTAAAGTGACAGTCAGCACTCCCATTAAGATCTGTGTATAACCTTTCCAAACAGTTGAAGGGAAGTTTAAAGGCTTAGAGAAAGCTACTTAAAGCTTGCCAAAAACTCACTGTCCATGCTGCACTTATACAAGCTAAAGCCCCTGTGAAAGAGGCCAAACACCTTTCCTCTTACGTCTCAGTTACTAATCCTCTCTATTAGCCCCTTCAGTGACTGCAAGTTACACAAAGTATAGATTTCTGTAGTCTGACTCTAATCTGCAGTCTGCTTTGAACTCTGTGCAGTGCAACTGCTGCTCCTCCGTTACGATTTCTTTGTTATCCCCTCCACTAGCTGCATGTTACACAGGCAATAGTTTTCTAGGAATGTTATCAGTGCTGAACTATACCTCTGCTCTCCTGTATTTGTAACTCTTGTTAAGTGTTGGAGTAGATTGTGATGCTGTATAATTCATTTTCTCTTACGTTAACTGACAGACGCAGCCCTTCTTTGACATGTGGGTTATATGCAGATCCTACTAGGAGTTAACTAGGCAAAAAGAAAGGAAGCAAGCTGGCCCCTCCCAGGGGGCCGTCCTCTCTCTCCCATATAACCCCCCTGCTCTGCTCAGCATATCAGTTTTAATATGCCTAGTGCAAGGAGTTGACCTGGCTCCCTTATGGGACCTGTGGTTTAGATTTTTCTGCTACCGCTTTTTTTCTTTTTTTCAAGCTATCTGATGAAGACTGCTATCAAGAAGCCGGCTGGGGCACAGAGAATTTCTAGCATCCTGCATTCTCGTCCTAGTCGCTAGTCCTATGCTGAGGCGGGACCCGCCGCATTGTGCCCGTTCCGTGCGGGCGGCCAGTGGGTGACCGGATTCTGTGCCTGTCCAGGGGCTTGGTCTGCAGCATCCCTTTCCAGATTAGGGAGGAAGGTCTGCGACCGGGTGGCTACCCGCTACGCCTGTCGGAGTGGTGAGTGACCCCCTCTTCCCCCCTGGGGTGCGGAGGGGGGGGCGATGGGCGTACTTTAGCGTTTTTAGGCTGACCGGTGGAGGGTGGTCGCTGGGCTAGTGTCCCTCTGGGTGTCTTCTCCTCCGCTCCGCACCCCGTTCAAAAAACGCTTCTGTGCGTTTTTGTACCGCCATGCAGCGATCTGCCGCCATTTTGCGGCGAATCACTGCCATTTTGCTGAGGGTTTCCCTCTAGTGCCAGGGCAGCCATTTTCCTGTAGTCGTGCCTGTATTCAGGCTTTTGGCCTCTTGTGGATCGGCGGCCATATTGGATGTCCTTGGAGCAATGTAAAACGTGCTGCTGCCGTTTTACTTTCCTTTTCAGTGGGACAGCGTGGCTGAAAACGAACGGCGCTTCTTCTGGCGGTCCTGGTTTATGCACTCCTGCTCGGAGCAGCTGTGTGGCACAAAACAGCAAGTATAGCTGGGCCTTCCCTGGGGTGCGGTAGCGGTGGGTGCAGTCCTCCTGGGGTCTCCCTGGCGTTCTGTGGGGCGGTGGTGGGGGTGTCAGTTCATTTTTCTTTTACAAAATTTGACTGTCATTTTCGGTGGTGCGATGGCAGATGATCCTGCAGGCCAGCGACAGCGCAGCCTGCGCTGGGGGCACTGGTGTCCTTGGATCAGTTGAGGGCAGTGTTTGGGGAATTTCTTCCCAGGGTGGGGCAGAGCAATGCTCCGGGGGCCCCTAAAAAACGCCCGCCTCCCCCTTGTTCCTCTGGGGACGATTCTGAACCGGAAATGGCTTCGGGGGTCACAGGGTCCCCCGTGGAGCTCTCAGAGGGTGAGCTGGTACCCTCAGACAACGAAGAGGACCAGGGGGCCTCAGTTGCGTGCAAAAAAGCGCTGGTATCCGCACTGATATCTAGTATCCGTGCGTCCTTGCGACTGGACCAGGCAGGGGAGTCGCAAGCATCCGCATATGTTTGCGGGTCTGCTAGGCCGCCCAGGTCGCCTAAGACTTATATCTATGATACATTTTTTGACCACCTTGTCTATCAGGAATGGCAGCGTCCGCAGAATTCGTTCGCCCTGCCTAAACGCTTTGCTATACGCTATCCTTTTGAGGATAGTTTCGATAGGCGGACGGAGCCAGTGTCCAAGGCACTTTTCCTGTTGGCAGGATCGGCCATGTGGCTGGCCCTGGCATCTGCCATGGCGGCACAATATCTGTCTGATGGTATGGCAGAGCTGCGGGATGATTTGGACTGCGGCAGGACGCTGGAAGGGTCACAAAAGACAGACCATTTGTTTCAGGGTGTTCGGTACCTGTGTGATGCAGCTCTGGACCTGCTTCCCATGTTGTCTAAGATGTCTGTTTTTGCAGTCATTATCAGACGAGTTCTCTGGTTATGGTCGTGTTTGGGTGACCACGCGTCTAAAAAAAGGTCTTGTGGACCTTCCCTTTCAGGGTGGCCGTCTCTTTGGGCCACAGTTGGATGAAATCATCAAGGATTTCACTGGTGGGAAGAGTACTTTCCTTCCGGAGCCCAGACGGCGGGAGTTTCGCCGCAAGCCAGGTCCTGTCGCTTCGGGTCAAAAGAGGTTTTTTTGTGCCACTGGTACAGTGGGCAAGGGCTCGAGGCCCGGCAAGCTTGGCGCAGGGGCGGGGAAGCGTCCTTGGCAACGCAAGAAAGAAACGACAGAGGACAAGCCCTCCTCTGCATGATGGGTTGCCCCCGCCCGACCATCGGGTAGGGGGACGTCTTCTGGGGTTTGCAGACAGGTGGACTGCCCGCATTTCCGACTGTTGGGTGCAGGAAGTGGTGTCCTCCGGGTACAGGATAGAGTTCAGCACTCTACCCCCAGACAGGTTCTTCCCATCGAACTTGAGACTCCCTCAGGGGCGTCGAGAGGCCCTCTTAAGGGCTGTTTAGGCACTCTCCGACCAAGGCGTTGTCGTGCCAGTACCTCAGTTGGAGAGGTTTCACGGTTTCTACTCTAACCTATTTGTGGTCTCCAAAAAAGGGCGGGTCAGGCCAGTTCTGGACCTAAAGGCGCTAAACCACTTTGTGAGAGCGCGAACATTTCAGATGGAATCCATCCGTTCGGTCGTGGCCGCCCTGCACCAAGGGGAGTTCATGGCGTCTCTGGACATCAGGGATGCGTATCTCCACGTCCCCATTTGTCCCCGACACCAGCGCTTTCTGCACTTTGCGGTGGGAGATCTTCACTACCAGTTTGTGGCACTTCCCTTCGGTCTGGCCTCGGCTCCCCGGGTGTTCACCAAGCTAGTAACCCCGGTGCTTGCGCTATTGCGGCAGAGGGGCATTGCAGTGGTAGCGTACCTCGACGACCTGCTCCTGAGAGCGGAGTCTGCTTCGGCTCTGGAGGAGAACGTGGCTATCACCATAACCTCATTACAGGACTTCGGCTGGCTGATCAATCTGCAGAAGTCGACATTGACACCGTCCTGTCACCTGGAATATCTGGGCCTGATCCTGGACATGGAGCAGGCGAAGGTGTTCCTTCCTCCGGCCAAGTTACTGACTCTGCAAGCAGCGGTGCGAACCCTGCTGTCACGCCGGTGGTCTTCCTTACGGTTTTGTATGCGGGTGTTGGGGCTCATGGTTTCAGCCTTCGAGGCGGTCCCTTACGCCCAGAGTCACACTCGGCTACTCCAGCGAGCGCTTCTGTCCCGGTGTGACAAGTCCCCACTGTCCCTGGACCAGGTAGTCAGGTTGGATTCTCAGACCAGAGGGTCATTGACATGGTGGCTTCGGGCCCCGGCCCTTTCGTTGGGGAAGTCCTTTCTTCCCCTGACTTAGGCTGGCGTCCGTCGTGACTATAGACAATCGGGCTGGGGGGGGGGGGTGTCCTGGGACAGTTGTCTGTGCAGGGTTGTTGGTCAGCGCAGGAATCTCGCCTTCCGATCAGTGTGCTTTAACTGATGGCGATCAGACTCTGCCTCACCCAGTGGACAGAGAGATTGCGCGACCTCCTGGTTTGGGTTCAGTCGGACAATGCCACGGCAGTGGCGTATGTGAACCATGAGGGCAGAACGAGGAGCTCGGCAGCAGCTGCAGAAGCAGCTCTCATTCTGCGATGGGCAGAACTTCACGTGCCGGCAATCTCCGCCATTTACATTCCGGGCGTAGGAAATTGGCAGGCGGACTTTCTCATTCACCAGACAATGGATCAGGGGGAATTGTCCCTACATCCAGAAGTGTTCAGCCAGATTTGCCACAAGTGGGGCACGCCAGATGTGGACCTCATGGCGTCTCGGTTCAACCACAAAGTGAAAAACGTTGTGTGCAGGACGAGAGATCTGTTGGCGGTCGCCACGGACGCACTGTGGTAGCGCCTTGGGGTCGGTACCGTCTTCTGTATGCCTATCCTCCCATCAAGCTTCTACCGCGGTTACTGCGCAGGGTGGAAGCGGAGGGGATTCCGTTGATCCTGGTGGCTCCGGATTGGCCTCGGCGTCCTTGGTACACCGACGTGGTGCGAATGGTGACAGATATTCCCTGGCATCTTCCGCTGCGTGAAGATCTGCTGTCTCAGGGACCCATCTTGCACCCTGCTTTACCCTCGCTGGTTTGACAGCTTGGCTATTGAGTCCCAGGTGCTGAGGGATCGGGGTGTCGCTGAATCTGTGATCCCCACTATGCTGAAAGAAGGGCTGCGTCTGTCAGTGAACGTAAGAGAAAAAGGGATTTTATTAAAACTTACCGCAAAATCCTTTTCTCTGAGTTCACTGACAGACGCAGCACCCACCCCTCTGCGTTGTGTTTGTACGGCTTGTTAGGAACTGATATGCTGAGCAGAGCAGGGGCGTTATATGGGAGAGAGAGAGGACGGCCCCCTGGGAGGGGCCAGCTTGCTTTCCTTTCTTTTGCGTAGTTAACTCCTAGTAGGATCTGCATATAACCCACATGTCAAAGAAGGGCTGCGTCTGTCAGTGAACTCAGAGAAAAGGATTTTACGGTAAGTTTTAATAAAATCCCTTTTTTTTTTTTTTCCAGGGAACAGAAGGCTATAGACTTGTACAAGCAGTTAAAGCCTCGGCCTCCAGGTGTGTGTTTGTGATATCTGTGTAGATACATTTTTTTTTTTTAACAAGATGTTATTCTATTTAATGTTGGCAATCCATTTCTTTTAAGATAATGCCTACAGTGACAGTACTGAAATGGTGAGAACCATTGTGTTGACCGTGCAGGGCCAGGATAAAGTTTTAAAGGAGCTATTTGGGCATTTGAGGTAAGCTTAACATTGCATAAGTCAGAATATATATATATATCTACTAAAAGTGCGTGTGTTTTTTTTGGGGGGGGGGGGTTGTCTGTTTCTCAGGCTGGCCATTGATGGAGCCAATTTATTTTCTTCAACCATGGGTTGCAGGGAGGTAATTTGCTCAATTCCCCCATCAACACAGGCATTATTGACAGGGAATCCCTCCCACTGAGCCATTGTGTTCTCCCAGCAGGTAGTGGGGGAAGCCGTCCCTGCCGGGAGAACGCGGTGATTATTGCTAGTGACTATAACAGCCGCTAGGAATAATTGCATGTTAAGTCTGGCAGACTAGACTTGTTGTACCCAAGTTGATTGATCTATCAACTTGGGTACATTCAGCCTGCCCATACCCATACCTTGGCCGAATCTTGGCCGGTTCAACAGGAACCATCTATGACCGGTTTCAGAGAGATTTCCAATCCCTCTCCTGGCCTGGTAGGAGTTAAGTGGAAATTGCCTCAGTAGGGATACAAACACAAAAAAAAAAGAAAATCTGAGGTTCTAAGGCCTCATTTACACTGATTATGACCTACATGCATTTATTTGTGTTTATAGAACATTTCTAAAGTTAACGATTTTGAGTAGTACAATTCACTCTGTGCATTTACCTGCATGTATGTACTTTCAGGTTATTATTGTTAACATAAAATAGAAATCTCTGTGTTCAGGGGAAGATTATATACTCGTTCAAACTAATAATGCAGACTCCTGATATTTCACCAAAGACCTAATTCCCCATTCCATCCATGCGATGTGAACATGTGCATGACATTGCGTACATTGCCACAACGCATGTTGGTGTGCTGCTGTGCCACTGATTGTTAATGGCACCCCAGTGGACCTTGCTAATACATTTGCATTGCAGTGCACCATAATGCATGTTAGCTGCTTATTATATTGTAAAAAGGTGCATGCACCTTTTTGGTGTGATTTCGATTTAAATAAATGGGCTACCCAAGCGCAGCTCACATTAATGCGCATAAAAACATGCAGCACAACCTGTGCGTTACCGACGTGCATGGGTGTGCACCTAGACTTAAACCTCCCCATCCCTTGTGTTTTAGATTTAGTAGGAATTTTGTTGTTTTTTTGCATTTTTCAGGCGGACCTAATCGGTCCAGCCATTGTTCTCTATGGAGCTGCGGATGCCAGAGGACATATGACAAAAACTGAAGCTGGCTGAAAGCTTTGCAAAAGTTGTGTACGCACACTGTTCTTATCCAAGCCAAAGCCCATATGTAATGGCCTTCTAATGCAGATTTAGTTGCTGTTTTTTGTATGTTTTTTTTCCTTTACTAAAAAAAAAATATGTTTTCCCTTAGCCGACTATTGGGTTGTAAGCAGAAAATTATTGAACTGCTGCCCCAGATCGAGATGACCATAAATAACATTAAGGAAGCTGATAGTTCCCTGATGCAGATGCAGGCCAAACGTCAACGAGAAATCTGGCATCTTCTGAAAATTGCATGTGTGAGTATTTTTGCCTTTAATATTACCATTTGGATGCATGTTACAAGTTGAACTAAGTTCTCTATTTTGGTAATGAAGCTGTATAAGTGAAATTTCGCTTGTATGTGCAGAGTAAGAATGGGCTCGGGGTGTTCGGAACCGAACGTGCCCGAGCCCGCCAGGAAGTGAACCCTGCTCTGCGCTAATCACAGGCAATGCGACATTCCCCGATCGCTGCAGCTGCGCATCGGGGGAAATGTCTCACTGCCTATGATTAGCGCAGCACAAGGTTCACTTCCTGGCGTGCTCAGGCACGTTCGGTTCCGAACATGCCTGACCCCATCCTTAGTGCAGAGTATTGGGCTTCTTAAGCCTGTGGTGATATCAGTCTATTATAGTTTGTGTTTCTGTTCCTGTCCACCTTGGAGTTTTGGAGTTCCCCTGGTTCCTGTTGAGTTTTCCATAACTTAAAACAAATTAAAAATCCAACAGTAACATTTTTTTTTTTTATCATGTGATCTTGCATAGCCTGAAGGCTTAGTGTTGACCCTCAGTTTTGAAGTAATCAAAAGAAATAAGAAACCACTAGGTAGTTTAACTTAAAGTGAAACTAAAATGTGAGCAGACAGCTTTTAATTGCAGAATAAATTTGCTACATCCTTTCTGTTTCAATCTTTTTATTAAGAATTATAATAACAATTGGACATTATAGGGTAACAAAATCAAGTACAAAATAGAACTGTCATCATCGTTCGTGTACAAACAATGGGGACAATAACATAGATGAAGGATGGGGGGGGGGGGGGGTTCAGCCAGGAACCCATGGAAAGTCCATAAGTAGGTATGAGGAACTACATCAAAGTGACCGACCATGGAGAGTCCCGTGTAGCACTATGTATTCAGCTATATTCCAAGAAAAGGCTAAACCACAGATGGGCCTTAATTCAGATAATGCTTGTCCGTAATCTCCTATTGAATGTACACTTAGCTGCGCATGCTCAGCTTAGCATGCATTCTCAGCTTGGTGCCAGTGTGCCAGGACGAATGACTTGTGTGCATGCACAGGAGTTGCGTCATCCCCACCAGCCAATTAATAGGCTGAAAATCTAGCACCCAGAAGAAACCCAGGTAGATGTCAGCAGCCAGTGAGAGATCCAACTGTCAAATTGCTGGA
Source organism: Glandirana rugosa (assembly GCA_018402905.1). Taxonomy (NCBI): domain Eukaryota; kingdom Metazoa; phylum Chordata; class Amphibia; order Anura; family Ranidae; genus Glandirana; species Glandirana rugosa. The sequence continues at coordinate 1,703,867 of BLSH010276248.1, read as the reverse complement.
ATGGCAGTAAGTATTTTGCAGAATTTAGTTCTGCTTTAAATTTAGGTTTATTTGTAATTTCCAGCAGATGTTTTCTGTAATGATTTCAGTAAAATGATCTCCTGCTTAAAGTGTTACCAAACCTACAACTTTAAAATCAGTCTGTACATGCAGTAAAGCATGCGTGTTATACGCACTGTGGAACCTAAGGGGTAAATCCTCTGCATTGTGTAAAAAGGCTGCTTCATCCTGTCCTCTCTGATCCACCCCTTCTTCTACAATCCCCAATCCATCTGCTCATAGTACAGAGCCTTGGCGGCACTCTGCACGTGCTCATTTTGGTGTGTATTGCTATTTTGAAGGGTGCATGTGATCAGCACAGGGCCAATCACCACTGTCCAGACAGAGAGTCAGGGGTCATGCAGCCTCATAGGACATTCAGAGGAGAATGAAAACTCCTCCTTCAAGCTTTAACCAGTGCTCAGCCAGACACTGATAGAAGTCACAAAACTGCTATATACCGCTGATGAGAAAAGGTATTTAGCCATTTATATTTACTAAAATAATTGCATTTCCATGTACTGTGGAAGACCAGATATAGTGAATGTAGGGTCCTAGGTTTTAACACTTTAACCACTTCAGATCCGCGCTATTGCCGAAGTACGGCTCCAGCGCGGATCTGAAATGCCCGGACGACGTCCATGGACGTCGTCCACTGTGCATGCCCCTGGCGGTAGCGGCGGCGCGCGCCGCACGCTGCGCGAGCATGCCCGTGGGTCAGGCGGACTCGATGTCTGCCCGAGACCCGCCGATCTCTTTTAGGAGTTGTAAACACGGCGGTTCTCCGTTCTGTGACTGGGGACATAGCAGATCTACTGATCCCTGTCACTGGGATCAGTTAGATCTGTTATGTCACGACCAGCCCTGCCCCCCACAGTTAGAACACACCCAGGGAACATTTGTTAACCCCTTCACTGCCCCCTGCTGGTTAACCCCTTCACTGCCAGTGACATTTACACAGTAATCAGTGGATATTTAAATTTCTGATCGCTGTATAAATGTCATTGGTCCCAAAAATGTGTAAAAAAAAGTCCGACATTTCTGCAGCAATATCGCAGTCCCGATAAAAATCGCAGATCGCCGCCATTACTAGTAAAAAAAATAAAATAATAATAAAAACGCCATAAATCAATTCCCAGTTTGTAGACGCGATAACTTTTGCGCAAACCAATCAATATACGCCGATTGCGATTTTTTTTTTTTTACCAGAAATATGTAGAAGAATATATATCGGCCAAAACTGATGAATATTTTTTTTAATGTATTTGTACTTTAGCAAAAAGTAAAAAATATTGTTCTTTTTTGCAAAATTGTCGCTCATTTTTTGTTTATAGCGGCGATCAGAAATGACGCAGAGGGGATCAAATACCACCAAAAGAAAGCTCTATTTGTGGGAAAAAAAGGACGCAAATTTTATTTGGGTACAACGTCGCACTTCAAAATGCGACAGCGCTGAAAGCCAAAAATTGGTCTGGGCAGGAGGGGGGTTTAAGTGCCCGGTAAGGAAGGGGTTAAAGCAGACCATAGACAAATAGATAAATTACAAACAAAATTTGTGTCGATTGATTAAACGTATTATTAGTGTGCTAGCTGCGACATGCAATTTTCGTGCTGCAATCGAAAATTGCTTAATCCAACATGCTGTATTGGTTTTATTTTTGAAAATCGAAAAAAATTGATTGCACAAGCCGTATTACCTATTTTCAATTGACAGAGCTTTTGTTTTTCAACTTGCCTATGGCCTGTCTTGCTGCCCAAAAAAGCCAGATTTTGTTATGTTGATTAGAGATTTAGGCAAGCCAGCTGTTCAGCATTTCTCTTATAACTCAGAGCACAAAATCATAGAATGCATGCAGTACTTCTCTGTTGGAAGTTCTGTGGGTATCATGACTGCAGTTTCACTTTGGGCTTTTATTTGGCTTCGTATGAGTGCTCAGAAGAAAGGAATCTGTTTTTCCTGGCATAAATAGCGCTTTTTAATGCAGCTGTTGCTTTTTAAGAAAATAGGCAATGGCTGACGTGAGATGAGCCTGTGTTCTGAGCTTTCTAAATAGAGGCGTATTTGTTGTATATAGCATCTCTGGTTATTGTATTCTGTAGAAGCCATCGATAATTATCAGGAAATATGACAGCCAGTATATATAATCCATACCTTTCTAATACATAGTCTATAGCCATAGCTCTTAAAGCATTTGTTAACCTAAAAAAAAAAAAAAGTTCTTGTTCTCTTAACCACTTAAGCCCCGGAAGGATTTCCCAGGTTAAGAACAGAGCACTTTTTGCGATTTGGCACTGTGTTGCTTTAACTGACAATTGCGCGGTGGTGTGACGTTGTACCCAAACGAAATTTGCGTCTTTTTTTCCCCTTTTTTTTTTTTTTTTTATTTGATCACCTCTGCGTCATTTCTGATCGTCACTATAAACAAAAAAAGAGTGACAATTTTGCAAAAAAAAAAACACGTTTCTCCTACGTTCACTGACAGATGCAGCTCTTCATTGACTTGTGGGGTTTATGCTTGTCCCACTAGGAGTTAACTAGGCAGGGAAAAGTACAGCTGGCCCCTCCCATGGGGCCGTCCTCTCTTCCCACATAAACCCTCCACATAGCATAGCTCAGCAGTTTCAATGCCTAGTTTGCATAGGAGTTGACCTGGCTTCCCTTTAGGGGACTGCGGTCTTGATTGTGACAGTTTTTTTTCTTATTTTTTCTCTTTATTTTTACTACTTCTATCAAGCAATGAGTCTGCTATCAAGAAGCCAGCCGGGGCATAGAGGGTCGTTCGGACTCTGTACTGTCCCCGGCCTGGCCGACCAATGCGAGCCAGTCCCGCGGTATGGGGACCCGCCGCATCGTGCCCGTTCCGTGCGGGTGGCCTGGGGTCTCCCCCATATGCGCCCAAGTCCCGGATTGCGGTCCAGTTCGGGCGTTCGTTATTCGTCCGGCAGCAACCCGCTCAGGCAGGGGCGGAAGGTCTGCATACGGGTGGCTACCCGCTACACCCGACAGGAGTGGTGAGTGAGAGTTCCCCCCTCCCCCTCCTCTTAGGGGTGGAGGGGGGACCGACGACCCCCACGGCTTTTTTCTGGGTAGCCGCTGTTTAGGGGCGCATGGTGCCCCTTTTCACCCCCCCCGCACCGCACCCGATCGTTGGTGCCGCTTTTGCAAATTTTCGCTGCCATGCAGCGATCCACTGCCATTTTGCGGCAGACCACCGCCATTTTGCCGTAGTCGCAGACATGCTGGGCCTATGGATCTTTCCCTCTAGCGCTCAGAGCAGCCATTTTGCGGTACTACACGTTCCCCTGCAGGTGGTTTCGGCCTCTAGTGTTCACTCAGCAGCCATATTGGAGTCCCCTGTTGCTGCAAAAACATGCTACAGATGTTTTTTCTTTCTCTTTGGAATAGTGATGCACCGAATGGAAATTTTGGTGCCGAAACCGATACCGAAAATGAAGGATTCACTAGGCCGAAAACCGAAACCGATACCGAAAATGACATTTTTTATAAAAATAAATGACTTATTATTTTTTTAAAAACTGTCATTAAATAATAAAGGTTTTCTTTTTTGATATAGAATATTAGAATTGTATTACTATATTTTACTTTTATTACCAAGTTAATGAATAAAAAAAAATACAGTCCAGTAGCGTAAATTAAGTAAGTACTTTAATAAAGTAAAGTTACCCACATGACACAGAAAATAAAATAAATACATTCAATAATAATAAACTTACTGTACATATTCTGCACAATAAAACAAATAAAATAAAACATAAAAAAACAGGCATAATATAAAATGCCAACTTGAAGCACATTGCAAGGACTAAGAGCCTCTATGCTTGTTGTATAGACATATTTTTTTTCACATATAATTTTCACGGTTTATTGTTCAAAAATAGAAGAACCGTAAAACAAGACAGGGTGCACAGGCCAGTACAAACCGTCAGGTGTACCAACAAAGCTTATTGTCAAAGTAAAACATCAGCTTATAGGCCACGATATACAATATTATCACATAATGGGACAACTGGAAGGAAAACCTAACAGGCTAACATAACGCAGTGTTTCAACTTGAACTGATTACACATGCTGGTTGCTCTATAGTATACCACCACCGGTCTGTTTTTCATTTTATTAACAAAGAGATGTCTTTTTTTTTTTTAGATAATGCACTAGGCTGGTGCACCCTCTGTCTTGTTTTATTTAAGTGTATCCACTGAGTTCCCTAGTCATAAGGCAAGGCATGTCCAGTAGGGTTGCCACCTTTTCTTCAGGCCAAACCCGAACACTTTGGCGGCACACATTTTTTTTGTAGAGTATACACTATAGGATTGTAAAAGACCTGGGATGCCTTTGAGAGCAGTATCAGTCAATAAAGCAGTGGACAGTGTCAGTAGGGCAGAGGTCGGTGGCAGTGGGGCAGTGGACAATGTCAGAATTGTTTTAACGTATTTTATTTTTTTTACAAATGTATTTCTTTTCTACATTTTTTTAACAGCCCTGTTGGGGGGTTTGGTGAAATATCAGGAGTTTAAACAGACCCCTAATATCTTACTTTTGAGACAGAGAAAGGGACTGAGGGAAAATTCCCCAGTCCCTTTCTCTGCAGGCTCAGCTGCACTGGCTTCCTGTTCATTCACAAACTAAATTATAGTAAACATGTTTTAATATGTTTCAGTTATGGATTGGCACGGTGAGTGATCAGTACTGATCACTTGCAGCATTCATTCAGAAAAGGAAGTGGCCTGGTGCCCCTGTCATAACAGGTACTGGAGCTTAGTCCTGGGACTGCTTCCAGCACTGGGCTCCAGGATTCAGAACAAATTTGTCAGGATGCTGGGATTCAAATCAAATCTTTGGGAAGATCCCAGTGAAAACCTGGATAGGTGGCAACCTCATCCGGTGCCCAGGGTGAACATGACCAATCATCTTACCCACACCTGATCTTTATCTTAACTTAGAGTGCAAAGGTCAGAAATGAATAATTTACAAAGTGTAAGAGTCAGGAGCAAAAATAATGTACAGTGTACAGAAATCAGGAACGGATAACATACAGAGTGCAGGGGAGAGGAATATGTTATATACAATGTGCAAGGGTGTGCAGAGGTGAGGAGCATAATCATCCTAGTGCACAGCAGTACCCCCTACGAGGCATTTCACACCTACAGATACACACACATATATATAGAAACATTTACATATACATAAAATCCTCCATTTATGTACTTGCTTGACCCAAGAGTCTTCTTTCTTAATGAAGGTTTAAATCTCAACTCCAGGAAAATAAACAAACAAAAATCCACCCTTGAAGTAGGGCCTCCTGTACTGCATTGGGTTAAATGCTCATTTAAGCTGGCCATAGATGGAGTGATTTTCTTTCCTGAGGTTGCAGGAAAGAAAATTGCTTGATTCCTCAATCAAAACCGTCAGTGTTGATGGGGGAATCTTTCCTGTAGAGCCATTGTGTTTTCCAGGCAGGGGGATGGGGGGAGCTTTCCTTGCTTGGAGAACACTGTGATTACTGCTAGCGGCTATACCAGCCACTAGCAATAATTGCATGTAAAATCCAACAGGCTGGTTGTACCTACGTTTTCTACTGAACTGGCCAAATTTTGAACTGCCACTAGACCAAAGCCAGCCATAGACAGAGGATTAGGGTAAAACTACTTAAGCTGGTACATACACGTAGTTTTTTTTTTTTTTTTTCAGCCCAGGGCTGAGTTAGAAACCAAAATCAACAGATCCCTGCAGCCACACAAGGAAGGTGGATGCAGAAATTTTACATGCCTGCTGAGACATTGTATTCTGACAGTGAGGACACTCCCCTGTCAGAATACACTGAACAGTGCTGCTGCTGATTGGCTGCAAGCTGCTGATTAAACAAGATTTTCCATCAGTCCCATTCAACAGAAGCTGATCTGATGATTTACTCCTGTCTAACACAGATCAAAAATTGTCTTGTCCTGTTGAATTGTAAGAAATTGAATCTGTGTGCACCCAATTTTACCTGATTCCTTCAAAATGTGTGGCTGGTCTCCTGCAGCTTCTGTAAAAGTTGTGACAGGCTGTGGTCACACTCCAGCGTCCTCATTGTACCATACAGGGTTAATGTTCCTGTATGATATGTGGTGATGATGCTGAGGCTTTGGGTGGAAGAGGAGATCTCTGCAGATGGCTGGAGCATGAAAAACATAAAAGTGAAAGTGGCAATTTCCCCCCAGCACTGTAAGGGTGGACTTTTCCCCTTTACTGGAATTGGGCTGTAATCTGGACCATGCCCCTTCATGTTTATGCTCAAATGTTTTACAATGTCAGGAATATATTATAATAATACAGCTTATAATCATATATAATAATGTCAGGAATATACTGGGGCTTTTTAGGTTCTACATAGAAGTGCTGTATTCCACATTATCAATAAGAATGATTTTTTATAAGATAAAGTGTGTGTGGAATACATCCATGGACCCTGAAAAGTCCCAGCAAATTCCTGAAGATTTCTACTTTCTCTTTCAGTAAAGCTGCACTGCAAATGTGCAGAATAGGTTTACAGCATGGAATTATAGAGTTTGGAACTCACATGAGGAGAATATGCAGTCTGCCATCCGTCTCCTGTTATCTTTAGTCTGCCCCACGGAGGGCCCTGATGTCTGCTGGGCAGGAAGCAGTGACTGGGGCTGCAGTGTAGGGTTGTCTGCCTGCTCTGCCCACCTGTGGAGGAGCTCTGTGACATCCCCGATCCAGCCTGAGAGGAGCCTGTGCCCGGGAGAAAGTGAGTTTCTCCTGTATGGAGGGGTGAGCTGCTGCCATAGAAAGGAAGCCTAGAGGCATAGTTATGGGCACATCCTCGTCCCTGCTTTTTAGATTCTTCAGCTGTCCTCCTCTCACACTGCAGCTGGGGCATCTCTGCCCCCCTTTTCCCAGGCCGCCCGCGGCTCCCTCCTGCATGCTATCAGGGCAGAAGGCAGTGCCGGCTCACTGAATCCCCACCCGGAGTCCAGATCCCCCCTGTACTTAGCTTAGCATTAGTGTGGTGGGGGCTCACACTGTAGCAGATAGTAGTGAGATGGCCGGGGGAGAGCACACTTACATCATCCACTCAGCAGGCTTGTCACTCTCGGCCGTCCGCTCTGAATGATGTGTCCGGGTCTGGGGCAGACAGAAACCCGTACTCATCATTCAAAAACCGGACTGTCCGGGTGAAAACCGTACAGGTGGCAACCCTAATGTCCAGTGAAGACAGCAGGGAAAAATAGGCAACAGTCTGGGCGTGGGTCCCACTTCCAAGCACTGGAGCAGAGATTTTGGAGTCGATTTACTAAAACTGGAGAGACTGACAAAAACTTACTACTCATGCCCAAAGACAGACGGGGTCTGGGCCTGTGTAGTAAGTCTCGCCTGCCGGCTCTCACTGTTCGGACGACTCACCTACTACATTCACACGAGAGGGGGCCGGTAGAGTGATGATAGACGATGTCACACTCGGGGGTGGTGTGATTACGATTCGATTCATGTCCCCCCTAGACCTGAGGCCCACCCCTAAGTCACTCGGCCGTGACGGAAGACGGGACTATCGTACGTCCTCCCTCGGCGCCCGCCGGACCCTTTTCCCCCCGTCTCTA
>BLSH010276248.1:1676093-1687911 GCA_018402905.1 Glandirana rugosa | reverse complement strand
CCCCCCCCCCCCCCCCCTCTGTGCTCTGTTTCAGTACGGCTTGTGTACGAACTGCTGAGCTATGCTATGTGGAGGGTTTATGTGGGAAGAGAGGACGGCCCCATGGGAGGGGCCAGCTGTTCTTTTCACTACCTAGTTAACTCATAGTGGGACAAGCATAAACCCCACAAGTCAATGAAGAGCTGCGTCTGTCATTGAACTCGGAGAAAAGGATTTTACAGTAAGTTTTAATAAAATCCTTTTTTTTTCTTACTTTTTGCTAAAACACAAATCCAAAAAAATATATAAAAAAACATTTTTTTTCCATCGGTTTTGGCCGATTTTATATTCTTCCTCATATTTTTGTTTAAAAAAAATCACAATCGGCGTTTATTGATTGGTTTGCGCAAAGTTGCCGCGTTTTACGGATGTTGAGAATTAATTTCTGGGGTTTTTATTTTTTTTATTTTTTTTTACTAGTAATGGCGGCGATCTGCGATTTTTAGCGGTACTGCGATATTGCAGCGGACATGTCGGACATTTTTGACACTTTTTTGGGACCAATGACATTTATACAGCGATCAGAAATTTAAATGTCCACTGATTACTGTATAAATGTCTTAATAAACCCCCTAATCAAAGCACTGAGAGCAGATTAGGAAAAAACATAAATCACGAACATAAAATGTACAAAAATTTTTTTTCAAAGTGTAAATATAAACACACTGTAATGTGGTGAGATAAAGTTCAATTATATTAGTCCACCAGTGAAGAAATTTTGTCTCTTAAACGTGAAACATAAAAAATCTGAAGCAACTGAAAAGTAAATGAACCGTGAAATAAATCTTCAACTGTGCAAGGTAAAAACACCACCATGTATGAATAGGGTACTCTTACCAGATATACCTGGTTTACAGGCATGTAGGTCGGGTTCAATCACGGGTACACAGGACGTCAGGCATCCACAAAATGGATTAGCGATAAAAGGCCAATCGTTCAACTACTTGAAGGGGCCAGGCTGGTTTACAGGCATGCAGGTCGGGTACAATCACGGGCATCCAGTACATCAGGCATCCGCAGATTGAGGTAACAATAAAGGACTGATCGTCCAATCACTTGAAGGGACCAGGCTCCAGGTGTAGAGGTAAGAGTATAGGGAACCAGATAGTACCACAGCAAGCCTTCAAGAAGCGTTCTTAGATATTCCACTATCCACTTCCCTTACAGAAGCATAGCGTCCACTACAGCAGCCAGCAGCAGCCTAAGAACGCTTCTTGAAGGCTTGCTGTGGTACTATCTGGATCCCTATACTCTTACTTCTACACCTGGAGCCTGGTCCCTTCAAGTGGTTGGACGATCGGTCCTTTGTTACCTCAATCTGTGGATGCCTGACGTCCTGGATGCCCGTGATTGAACCCGACCTGCATGCCTGTAAACCAGCCTGGCCCCTTCAAGTAGTTAAACGATTGGCCTTTTATCGCTACTCCATTTTGTGGATGCCTGACGTCCTGTGTACCCATGATTGAACCCGACCTACATGCCTGTAAACCAGGTATATCTGGTAAGAGTACCCTATTCATACATGGTGGTGTTTTTACCTTGCACAGTTGAAGATTTATTTCACGGTTCATTTACTTTTCAGTCGCTTCAGATTTTTTATGTTTCACGTTTAAGAGACAAATTTCTTCACTGGTGGACTAATATAATTTAACTTTATCTCACCACATTACAGTGTGTTTATATTTACACTTTGAAAAAAAAATTTTTGTACATTTTATATTCGTGATTTATGTTTTTTCCTAATCTGCTCTCAGTGCTTTGATTAGGGGGTTTATTACCACGTTTATGCTCATATGCGCTGCACATTTTTTATATCCATTTTATATCCAGTATTTCGTTAAGGCTGTTTGTGCTGGCTGCTCACAATTTCACTGATTAGCGCGGTATTCTCTTTTTTATTTTTTACTGTATAAATGTCATTGGCAGGGAAGGGGTTAACCTGCAGGGGGAGATCTAGGGGTTAACCGTGTTCCCTGCATGTGTTCGAACTGTGGGGGGCTGGGCTACCATGGGCATAAGAGATCTAACTGATCCCAGTGACAGGGATTAGTAGATCTCCTATGCCTGCACTGACAGAGCGGGGAACCGCCCTGTTTACATCGGCGGTTCCCGATTCTTTTGCTGTGGCCGCTCATCGCGGACATGGGGTCTGCCCGAGCCGCGGGCACACTCCTCTGGAGTACGGCGAGCGCGTCTCCTAGCGGCCACTCCGCAAATCGCTGTATATTTACTGCGATTCGCAGGACACGTCCACACTGCCGCAGCAAACATACTGTAGGTCAGTGTGGAAGTGGTTAAAGCATGTTATACAGCACAGTGCTTGTGCTGTGTAATTTGGCCCCCCTGTAACACCTGAAATACCTGTCTGATCCTGCCTGACTATACCGTCCCCCCTGTAAACTGACCACGGTTTAACATGGCTACTGAGCCTAACACAGTGGTCCGTTTACGTGCCTCCGTCATCTGCAGCCCTGCTCTCCTGTGTACTCCGCCCCCTCCCTTCCTGTCAGCTCCGTCCACTCCACAATCCTCCCCTCCTGCTGCTATCATAGCTATACTACGATCTGTTATATAATGCTGTGTCCCTGTGCCTGTGTTGTATAAAAAAGCCAATTATGCCGTATATCAGTGCGGCTCACGCAACTTCTGGATCTCTCTCCTCTCTTCTCCCCTCCTCTCTGGCTGATGTCAGTGGCAGTGCTCAGCCCCGCCCACTATAGATGTCAGCCGGGCAGAGGAGAGAGCCGAGGAGTCACATGAGCACCAGGAGCCGCTCTGATATACAGTATGCATCTTTTTTCATACAGCACAGGGACACATAGCAATATATAACAAAGGGGATGGCATGATTATACTATAGTGGGTTAACAACCACTTTAATATTGCTCTAGGCTGTCTAGCTTTTCACTTTCTGAAAGTGTAGTGTAGGATAAAACACAATGTGAGCATATTTGCTTGGTACGAGCTGCCTGCCAGCCATGGAACTTATCTGTAACTGATCTAAAAACTGATTTATTACAATTTATTGGGAAACCATTCTGTAAATTTATTAGACAAGCAGTTACTTGAAGCGTATCTGCTGGTATGTGCTTTGTGTTTAAAAACTATCCTAAAAGAATAAGGTGTTTGGATACTGAAGTTGATTCTGATGCTGATCCAGTGGCCTCAGTACTCTTTTCGGCATGCTTGTTTAGGGTCAGTGACTCATTGTTTAGCATCAAGTGATAGCCAGACAATTAGTATCTTAAAAGAGAGTCACAATTACAGTATTTTTAATAGGCTTTGAGGATAGAATTTGCTTGTAATGCATACTGTGTAACTTGACAATTGAATGCAGATGGATGGTAAAATAAAGTATGAAGTTTGATATTTAAAATATCCATTATTTTCTCTTTCTTTTTGTGTAGACACAAAGCGCTGCACGCTCTTTAGGACCTGCTAGTTTGGAGAACTCTGCTAGTCCTCATCCATCAGGTTGGACAGACCCAAACTCTCCTCAAGCTCTCACTTCTATGCTTCTTCCAAAAGACAGGAACAAGTATGTACTAATAAAATGCAGTCACCTCGTCAGCCTTTCATTTGATTAGTTGCCCATTTTCCTGCATAATGACATACATTGGATATAAAAAAGTCTACACACCCCCGTTAAAATGTCAGGTTTCTGTGATGTAAAAAAATGAGCGAAAGATAAATAATTTCAGAACGTTTTCCTCCTTTTAATGTGACCTATAAACTACAATTGAAAAACAAACTGAAATCTTTTAGGTGGAAGGAAGTAAAAATAAAAAACAATATGGTTAAATTAATACTTTGTTGAAGCACCATTTGATTGTTTTTTACAGCACTCAGTCTTTTGGGTATGAGTCTATCAGCATGGCACATTTTGACTTGGCAATATTTGCCCACTCTTCTTTGCAAAAACACTCCAAATCTGTCAGATTGAGAGGGCATCTCCTGTGCACAGCCCTCTTCAGATCACCCCACAGATTTTCAATTGAATTCAGGTCTGGTCTCTGGCTGGGCCATTCCAAAACTTTAATCTTCTGGTGAAGCCATTCCTTTGTTGATTTGGATGTATGCTTTGGGCCGTTGTCATGCTGAAAATGAAGTTCCTCTTCATGTTGAGCTTTTTATCAGAAGCCTGAAGGTTTTGTGCCAATATTGACTGGCATTTGGAACAGTTCCAGCTGAAGAAAAACAACCCCAAAGCATGATGCTGCCATCACCATGCTTCACTGTGGTAATGGTGTTCTATTAGTGATGTGCAGTGTTGTTTTTGTGCCAAAAATATATTTTGGAATCATGGCCAAAACGTTCAACCTTGGTTTCATCACACCATAACACATTTTCCCACATGCTTTTGGGAGACTTCAAATGTGTTTTTGCAAAATTTAGCTGGGTTTTTCTTCATAAGAAAAGGCTTCCGTCTTGCCAGTTTAACCCATAGCCCAGACATATGAAGAATAGGGGAGATTGCTGTCACATGTATCACAGAGCCAGTACTTGCCAGATATTCCTGCAGCCTCCCTGACCAGTTTTCTTCTCATCTTTTCATCAATTTTAGAGAGACGTCTAGTTCTTTGTAATGTCACTGTTATGCCATATTTTCTCCACTTGATGACTGTCTTTCCTGTGTTCCATGGTATATCTAATGCCTTTGGAAATTGTTTTGTACCCTTCTCCTGACTGATACTTTATAACAGTGATATCCCTCTGATTCTTTAAAAGCTCTATACGGACCATGGCTTTTGCTGTAGGACGCGACTAAGAAAATGTCAGGAAAGACCTACTAGAACAGCTGAACTTTATTTGGGTTTAAGCAGAGGCACTTTAAATGATAGCAGGTGTGTACTATCTGGAACCATGAATCAGACCAAGACATAAGTGCAGTAAAATCTAACTTTTTAATAAAAAGGTAAAATGATATAAACAGAGTAAACCTGGTCAAAACATAGCCAGCGTTCGGTAACCAGTGCGGATAGTCAGAGCAAGCCAATGAAATAGGATTCCAGAGATCAGCGAGGTCAAACAAACTGCATGCAGGGTCAGGAGCCAGGAGGAGAGTCAGCCGATCAGGGTCTTGAATCCAGCAATCAGAAGGGAACGTCAAACAGGCAAAGTCTTTCACAGGAAAACACAGCAGAAAAATTTCTACAGACATGTTGACCAAGGCGAAGGCGTCTGCGATCTGATCCAGGCAGTTTATATAGCAGCAGAGCTGGCTTAACGAGGCAGGTTATGATCATCAGGTGAGACAGAGTGGAAGCTGAGACTGGCAATTGACCCTCAGCTGAGCAGCTTGCTCTGAGAAGGGAGAGCTGGGCCCAGCCCTGACAGTACCCCACCTCAACAACCCCCCCCAGGGGACCACCAGGTTTGAGCGGAATAACCTCTATGGAAAGCACAGAGAAGGGGACCGGAGCATGTACGTCCGAGGATGAGACCCAAGAATGCTCCTCCGGACCATACCCTTTCCAATGAACCAGGTACTGTATGCACCCACTGAGCCTATGGGAGTCATTGATAGATTGTATCTCATACTCCTCTTGGTTCTCAACCTGAACAGGATGAGGACGGGGTATCGAGGTGGTGAAGTGGTTGCTTACCAAAGGTTTTAACAAGGAGACATGGAATACATTAGAAATTTGCATATTAGTTTACAAAAAGTTTTTATTGGAAGGTTTGGCACCAGAAAATTGAAAAATTATTACAGCATATGATAACAGTGTAATCAAAGAGGTAGACATATGAAAACACAGTAAAAAAAAAAATGATGTTGGGTAGTGAGTTGTACATAAGAGGCAGTTAGACATTACTTAAAGAATCCCAAAGAGCCCATTTTCGTTCATATGAACTAATTTGGTCATGTAGGGTACTATGAATGTATTCCGTTAGTCTAATTGTAGACATCCTTGAGATAACTTGTTGCCAGGAGACGTGATGGGAACGCCAGTTACATGCGATCATCCAGATGACGGCGCTACAAAGGGTATGCAACAATCTATTAATGTGACTAGGAACGTTGGGGATTTTTCTAAATAGGAGGCATATTTGAGGAGAAAGAGAGATTTTATCGGTCGTTAATTGGACTGCAATGTTTTTGGCGGAATTCCATATTCGATCTAAATTTTTGCAGTTCCAAAAAATATGTAAAAGGGTTCCTTCGTTTTGACAGCCTCTATAACAGTCAGGAGAGGAGTTAGGATAGTATTGATGTATTCTAGAAGGAGACAAATACCATCTAGTCATGAGTTTAAATGGAGATTCACGAATAGCGGGGGAACAGCAACTCTTTCCGAGATTGCCAATCCCTAACAGAGATATTGCAATTAAGTTCTTGTTCCCATTGGAGCATAGGTTTAGATTTATCTAAGGATTGAGGGTCGATACAGTGTTTATAAAGAGCGGAAATCTGTCCTCTTTCTCTAGAGGAGGAAGTACATATTTGTTCAAAGGAAGAGGGAATGTTGAGATTATTTAATGTATAGTGGGAGGAGTAGAATTCTTTGATCAAGTTATAGTTGGAGAGTTCAGAGGGTGGAAGATTATAGGTGTTGCATAGGTGTGCAAAGGAGATAAAATCATTGTTTTGTGTAAGGGATTTCAGGTTGGTGAGTCCCGCCTGACTCCAAAGGATAAATCCATCGGGATTGTTGAATGCTGGAGGGAAGCGGGGGTCACCCAAAAAAGAGGTTAGTATAGATGTGTGCGGGGATAATTGTAGAGAGTCTTTATATTTTATCCAGATTTGAAGAGAATGGGCAACTATTTTGTTAAGCTTATGAATTTTCTTTGAGTTCGATATGTTGGACCAGGCAATGCTCTTCAACCTAAATGGGTAGACGGCATTGCATTCAAAAGTTATCCATGGTATAGAGTCATTGGGGCTTGACCATTGTGCGATTTGGAGAAATCTGGCGGATAAAAAGTAGAGCCAGAGGTTAGGTATGCCCAAACCTCCCAATGCTTGTGGTCTATGAAGCAATGCATTACTGCATAGAAATTTGCATATTAGAAGGCAGGTCTAAAGCTTAAGCCACTGGGTTGAACTTGCGGAGAATACTGAAAGGCCCAATAAGCCATGGTGCCCCAGCTTCAGTGAGGGAACACGAAGTTGGAGGTTGCGAGAAGACAGCCAGACTCTCTCCCCAACTTGGTAAGAAAGCACAGGTAGGCGTCTGTAGTCAGCATGGCGTCTGTATCTATCATTGGCACATCGCAAGGACTCCTGGACCTGTACCCAAGTGGAACAAAGACCACCGAGATGCTCCTCCAACACAGGAATTCTCTGAGGAACAAATCAGTCAGGCAACATGGCTGGTTTGAAACCATAACTCGCCATAAACGGAGACAGTCGGGAAGCCGTACTGGCAGCACTATTGTGAGCAAACTTGAGCCCAAAGTAACCAGGTCAGACCAGTTGTTATGGTGGTCAGAAATATAGCAATGTAAAAACTGTTCCAAGGACTGGTTGGCTCGTTCTTTGGCCCAATTGGATTGCGGGTGATACGCAGAAGAGAAGGAAAGCTGAATTACCAACTGTGCACAAAAGGCTCACCAAAACCTGGACACAAACTGGCTACCACTGTCCGAGATAATCACCTTGGGAAGCCCATGTAAGCAAAAGATTTCCCAAGCAAAAATGGATGCCAGTTTCTTGGACGTGGGCAACTTTCTAAGTGGAATACAATGTGACATCTTTCAGAATTGGTCAAGCACCATAAGGATAACTGTGTTACCCTGAGAGTTTGGTAACTCTACAATAATATTCATAGACAGCTGGGTCCAAGACCACTCTCCATTGGGTATGGGTTGTAGAAGACCTACTGGAAGATGTCGTGGTGTTTTGTTCTGAGCACACATGGAACAGGCTGCTACAAAGGCGGCTACATCAGCACGGAGAAAAGGCCACCAAAACTGTTGGGAAATAGCCCAAATGAGTTGATTCTTCCCTGGTTGACCAGCAGCCTCGGGAGAATGGTAAGTCTGTAGCACAGCAGTACGGACACTCTCCCGGGCACAGCAGCGGTCACAAGATTTCTCAGGTGGAGCATGGATCTGAGCAGCAAGGATCTTATAACGAAAAGGTGAAGTGAGACTAGTATGAATCGTAGCCAGAATACTATCAAGAGGTATCACAGGAACTGGCTCCATCTTGGAAGTGGAGGAAAACTGTTGTGACCAATACATCGGCCCTTACATTCTTAGTACCGGTTAAGAATGAGACTATGTAATTGAAGCTTGACAAGAACAGAGCCCATCACCCCCTCCTGGGGTAGAGGCATTAAGCCTCAGACAAGAATGTGAGATTCTTGTAGTCAGTCAAAATGAGAACCGGAACAGTGGTACCCTCGAGAAGATGCCTCAAGTATGAAGGATAACACAGGATCCGGATGTGCCAACACAGGAGGAGAAACAAAGGCAGCCTTGAGACTTTCAAAGGCCTTAATGGACTCCGGAGGCCAATTCTGTGGGTCACCATTCTTTCTGGTCAGATCAGTCAGGGGCTTGACCAGAAACGAGATGTTACGAATAAACTTCCGATTAATAATTGTCAAAGCCAAGAAAACGTACTTAACGAGGCTTAACGAGGCAGGATATGTCATCAGGTGAGACAGAGTGGAAGCTGAAACTGGCAGTTTACCCTCAGCTGAGCAGCTTGCTCTGAGAAGGGAGAGCTGAGCCCAGACCTGACAGTGTACTGACTCCTATTTAACCACTTCTCGTTGGGCGGATGTCATATGACGTCGCTACCTTTTAAGAAAGGATATCTGAATGGTGCCTGCAGCTGGTGCCGGCTTTTTTTCAGCCGGCGATTCTGAACAACATAAAAGTGATCTTAGCGGCGAATCACTTATCAGCGGCGGGAGAGGTGCCCCCTCCCGCCGCTTTCCGGTCATTTCCTCCGCTTACCGGACCCGCTGGCAGCGGCGGAGATGATCCGATCCTCTCCCCCCCAGTGTCGCTCACTCGGCTCCATAGTACGGCAGGGCGGAAATGACGTCAGAAGTGACGTCCGCCCAACAGTCTTAAAGGGCTTTTTTTTTTTTTTTTTTTTGTCCTGTCATTTTTTTCAGTTTTTTTTTTGCATTTTAGTGTAAATATGAGATCTGAGGACTTTTTGGCCCCGGATCTCATATTTAACCACTTCCCGACCGCCGTATGCAGAATGACGGCCGGGAAGTGGCTGAGTTATCCTGACTGGACGTCATATGACGTTCTCAGGATAACAAGCCGCCGCACGCCCGGGGGGGCGCGCATCGCGGCGATCGGTGGTGTGGGGGGTCAGTCTGACCCCCCGCAATGCCGATCTCGGTAAAGTGCTTCGATCCGAAGCACTTTACCATGTGACCAGCCGTGACCAATCGGCTTTCATGTACTCAGGTCTGCAGACCTGATGAGGGGAGAGCCGATCGGCTGCATCCCTGACAGGGAGGGTTTGTGCTGATGATTTATCAGCACAGCCCTCCCTTGGATCGCCACCCTAGACCACCAGGGAGCCTGCCCAGGGATGTGCCCACCCAGGACCACCAGGGAGCCGGTCTGGACCACCAGGGAGACCCCCCTAGACCACCAGGTAAGTGACTAAGTGCTCAGGTCCACCTTCGCTCAGTGCCACCTTCAGATGCCACCCTAGACCACCAGGGAATGAGCCCCTATTAATGTATATGCCCACCAGTGCCCCTATCAGTGCCCACCATTGCCCCTATCAATGCATACCAGTGCCCACCATTGCCACCTATCAGTGCCCAGTGCCGCCTATGAGTGCCAATCAGTGCTGTCTATTAGTGCCCATCAGTGCCGCTTAGCAGTGTCCGTCAGTGCTGCATATCAGTGCCCATCAGTGCTGTATATCAGTGCCACCTCTCAGTACCCGTCAGTGCTGCTTATCAGTGCCGCCTAACAGTGCTCATCATCGCTGCATATAAGTGCCTCATCAGTGCCGCCTCATCAGTGCCCGTCAGTGTAGCCTCATCAGTGCCCACCAGTGATGGAGAAAATTTACTTATTTACAAAGTTTTGTGACAAAAATAGAGCATTTTTTTTTTCAAAATTTTCGGTCTTTTTTTATTTGTAGCGCAAAAGATAAAAACCGCAGGGGTGATCAAATGCCACCAAAAGAAAGCTCTATTTGTGGGAACAAAATGATAAAAACTTTGTTTGGGTACAGCGTCGCACGACCGCGCAATTGTCATTCAAAGCGCAACAGCACTGAAAACTGAAAATTGGTCTGGTAGTAAAGTGTTCTAAGTGCATAGTATTGAAGTGGTTAAGAGGACCTGCCATGCTTTTTCCTATTACAAGGAATGTTTACATTTCTTGTAATAGGAATAAAAGTGATCATTTTTATTTTTTAAAAAAGAACAGTGTAAAAATAAAAAGTAAAATAAATAATTAAATAAATACATTTAAAGCGCCCCGTCCTTGCAAGCTCGCGTGCAGAAGTGATCGCATACGTAAGTCCCGCCCACATATGAAAACGGTGTGCAAACCACACATGTGAGGTATCGCTTCGATCGTTAGAGCGAGAGCAACAATTCTAGCACTAGACCTCCTCTGTAGCTCGAAACGGCTAACCTGTAGAATTTTTTAAACGTCGCCAATGGAGATTTTTAAGCTGCAAAGTTTGTCACCATTCCGCGAGCGGACGCAATTTTGAAGCATGACATGTTTGGTATCATTTTACTCGGCGTAACATTATCTTTCACAATATGGAAAAAAATTGGCCTAACTTTACAGTTTTCTTATTTTTTAACTAAAAAAACTGAATTTATTAAAAAAAAAAAAAGCACGCTTGGAAAACCGCTGTGCAAATACGGTGTGACATAAAGTTTTGCAATGACCGCCATTTTATTCTCTAGGGTGTTAGAAAAAAAATATATTTATAAGGTTTGTGGGTTCTAAGTAATTTTATAGCAACAAAAAACTGATTTTAACTTGTAAACAACAAACTCAAAAAACAGCCCCCTAACTGAAGTGGTTAAAATGAGTTTGAATGTGATTGCTTAATTCTGAATAGAGCTACATCCCCAGTTATAAGAGGGTGTGCACACTTATGCAACCACATTATTTCAGTTTATTTTTACTTCCCCCTCTTAACTATTTCAGCTTGTTTTTCAACTGAGTTTTACAGTTTATAGGTCAAACTAAAGGTGGGAAAAGTTCTGAAATTATTTATCTTTGTCTCATTTTTTTACATCACAAAAACCTGGCATTTTAACAGGGGTGTGTAGACTTTTTATATCCACTGTATTGTCTAATATATAACAGATTGATGGTAAAGAGGCAGGATACTAAAAATGAATGGGTAACTCCTTTTTTACATTTCACAGTATGCTTCACTGTCTGCTTTATATTTGCTACGCATAGTTTTGCTTTTTAAACATAATTAAAAGTGAAAGTGTAATAATCTTCTTTTTAGGGAAGCATTTAAGCGTGCCATAGATGAGAATCTGTTCTTCCAGAAACAGCTAAGTACCCTGATTATGGAAAGCACAAAAGAAAAGGAGAACAGTTTAGTGGTGAGTTTTTTTTGTTACTAGAAGTAGTAATTCAACCTCTGTATCAGCCTCCTCTTTCTCTTTCGTTGTGTTAAAAGAGAAGTTCACCTTTTTGTTACTTGTTCCCCCGTTTTTGGCAGCTGCTATAATCCAAAGAACCGTGCGAATTTACGAAGGGATTTTTCTTCTAATAATGTGAAAGTGAAAATTAATACAAATTTTTCGTTTTGATACGCATCGTTTATATTTCGTCTGTCACTTCGTATGACACTTTACAT
>BLSH010276248.1:1652229-1671472 GCA_018402905.1 Glandirana rugosa | reverse complement strand
CATTCAAAATGCGACATCGCTGAAAGCCAAAAATTGGTCTGGGCAGGAGGGGGGTTTAAGTGCCCAGTAAGGAAGTGGTTAAAGTTTGCCACAAGCCACCTGGGAGACACACCAAACATGTGGAAGAAGGTGCTCTGTCAGATAAAACCAAAATCGAACTTTTTGGCAACAATGCAAAACGTTATGTTTGGCGTAAAAGTAACACAGCTCATCACCCTGAACACACCATCCCCACTGTCAAACATGGTGGTGGCAGCATCATGGTTTGGGCCTGCTTTTCTTCAGCAGGGACAGGGAAGATGGTTAAAATTGATGGGAAGATGGATGGAGCCAAATACAGGACCATTCTGGAAGGAAACCTGATGGAGTCTGCAAAAGACCTGAGACTGGGACGGAGATTTGTCTTCCAACAAGACAATGATCCAAAACATAAAGCAAAATCTGCAATGGCATGGTTCACAAATAAACATATCCAGGTGTTAGAATGGCCAAGTCAAAGTCCAGACCTGAATCCAATCGAGAATCTGTGGAAAGAACTGAAAACTGCTGTTCACAAACGCTCTCCATCCAACCTCACTGAGCTCGAGCTGTTTTGTAAGGAGGAATGGCCAAAAATTTCAGTCTCTCGATGTGCAAAACTGATAGAGACATACTCCAAGCGACTTACAGCTGTAATTGCAGCAAAAGGTGGCGCTACAAAGTATTAACTTAAGGGGGGTGAATAATTTTGCACGCCCAATTTTTCAGTTTTTTATTTGTTAAAAAAGTTTGAATATAAATAATAAATTTCGTTCCACTTCATGATTGTGTCCTACTTTTTGATTCTTCACAAAAAATTACAGTTTTATATCTTTATGTTTGAAGCCTGAAATGTGGCAAAAGGTCGCAAAGTTCAAGGGGGCCGAATACTTTCGCAAGGCACTGTAGCTTGGTGCGAGGCGGAGGGTCATAACCCTCGCTCTTATGTAGTGTCCAGGGTCCTGACTTTTTTGCAGCAGGACCTGAACAAAAAACTGACTTTGAGTAATCTCAAGGGCTAGATATAGGCTCTGGCGATTCTTTTCTAGAGACCATTGGTTTGGTGGGTGAAGGCCCGACGGCCCAGTGGGATCTGAATTTGGTGCTTTCTGTACTTCAGAAACCGCCCTATGTAAATATCAGGGAGATTTCCTTACAACTGCTGTCGCAAAAGGTGGCTTTTTTGGTAGCTATCACTTCCGCCAGAGGGGTGTCTGAAATGGCAGCACTATCGTGCAAGTCTCTCTACCTGGTCCTGCATAAGGACAAGGCGGTATTGCGACCCTTTCCTTCTTTCCTTCCGAAGGTGGTCTCTTCTTTTCACATTAATGAAGATATTGTTCTTCCTTCATTGTGCCCTCGTCCATCGCACCCAAAGGAAATTGAGTTGCGTGTCTTGGATGTAGTGAGGGCCTTACAAGTGTAATTAGCTGCTACAGCTTCTTTTCGGAAGGCTGATGCATTGTTTGTGCTGACAGAGGGTCCGCGCAAAGGTTTGGTGGCCTCGTCGGCTACTATTTCTCATTGGTTTAGACAAACCGTAACCCGCGCATATTCTATCGGGGCAATGTTCCCCCCACTCCGGTCACGGCTCATTCTACCAGGGCTGTTAGCACTTCCTGGGCTTTTAGACACCAGGCCTCGGTGTCACGGGTGTGCAAGGTGGCCATTTGGGCCTCGGTACACACTTTCTCTAAAGTTTTATAGGTTGATGTGCTAGCATCTTCGGATGCTGCTTTTGGCCGCAATGTTTTGCCGGCGGCAGTGTAGGCGCATCTGGCGCCTCCTTAAGAGGTTCTGTTGGGTACAGTTGTTATCGTTTACCCACCCCTCTTTTTGACACAGCTTTGGGACATCCCCACATGTCATGAAGAGCTGCGTCTGTCGGTGAACGTAGGAGAAAAAGGGATTTTATTAAAACTTACCGTAAAATCCTTTTCTCCGAGTTCACTGACAGACGCAGCACCCACCCCTCTCTGCTCTGTTCTCTGTGCGGCTTGTGTACGAACTGCTGAGCTATGCTATGGAGAGGGTTTATGTGGGAAGAGAGGACGGCCCCATGGGAGGGGCCAGCTGTTTCTTTTCCCTGCCTAGTTAACTCCTAGTTGGACAAGCATAAACCCCACATGTCATGAAGAGCTGCGTCTGTCAGTGAACTCGGAGAAAAGGATTTTACGGTAAATTTTAATAAAAATCCCTTTTTTCTGATGTCCTGCTTGGTCGCATGCTGTGCTGGGTCCTCTTCAGGCTTCTCCCAGTCTTAGGTGATCCTGGATGATGCAGCAAGTGATGCTGGTGTGATGACATCAGTGCTGGTCTTTGCATCAATACACCGTGACTGCAGAGCGCCATGCTTAGGAGCCAAGGCCCTGACTCCTTGTACTAAGACTTTTTTAGTCTTCTGGGTTGAGTGACGCTGAGTGTCATTCCGTCTGAAAGACCCAGGACATCTTTCAGGGAACCATTTTGAATTGGCTTGGAAGGTGGGCTTCCTGTGAAATTCTAACTAAGGCTAAATCTGCTCCCACCCCCATTCTTAGACTATTATATCTACCCTGTAACAGAGAAGATGTCTATGTTTACCTATTCTGAAGCTGCTTTAGTCTGATCTCTTTATCGGGTCCCAGCACCTGCTTCAGTGTAGTGGAGAGGCAGAGAGAACGGCTGTCTCTCCTCTACTCTGAAGCCAGGGCTGGAAGCCAGTCATGTGACCAGACCGAAGCAGCTTCAGAATAGGCAACTATTGGCATCTTTTCTTTTACAGGGTAGCTTAGAATGTGGGTGGGAATAGATTTAGCCTTAGTTAGAATATGACTAGAATAACAACTTTAACATTGTGATTAAATGGCAACAAGTTCATAGTGTCTACAAATTCATTATATTCTATGCACTGATCCTAGTATTTTATTTGTGCAATTTTGTTGTACTTTTCTAAAATGTGGTGAAAATAGGCTATAACATCTCTCTTTTTTTCTTCGTAGAGCCTGGATTGGAGCTGGCTCCAACAGTAAGTGTTGAGCTGTACCCTGAAGACATCCATTTGCTCCTCATTTACGCACTGCAGCGTCTGTTATAACAAGACTGGCAATGTAGTAATATGTAATTGTGGAATGTCACCACAAAAAATCCTTACTATGATTTCAGAAATGAGTAGTGCACACAGCATTGCTTGTATCGCCATAAATATTAGATAATTTTTTTCTAACCTACATCTAGGTTGAAAATTGTGGTATATTGTATGTCTTGACCCTAAAGTACATCACAGGGTATATTAAATGTTAATAGACTCGCTGCTCCCTGAACAAAGGACAGGAATACAACACATTTAAGTGAACTTGTCATGAGAGAAAGACTGGGCTGCCATTGCTGACCTGTTTAAACATAGTTGCCTGGTTCCTATTCTGACCCTCTTGGTTCATTAATTTGAGTTACTGACGTGGAACATATATAGAAATCTACAAAATCTAGTGAAGTCCTAAATCTGTGTCAAGAATACTTTTTCTAGGTCAGAGTCAGTTATAATGCAAAAAATGTCAGCATGACAGCAAGGATTGTCAGAAGGAGGGCCATGGCAGCTTCCTTTATTTTCTCATGACTGTTTTCCTTTACCCTCCTTATTTGATTATCTAAGGACTGTAACTAGCAAGGTGTAATTTTAAGTTTCTAAAGTTTCAATTTTATGGAAGACTGTTCTTATAAGTGCAATATTTTTACTTCCTCTAAGAGGAAACCTAGGACACATGGCTTCCGAATCACCTGTAGGCGTGTAGATTTGTCTTTCCAATCTCGTGAATGTCTGTATATTTAAGTTTTAATGTATTTTCAATTCATTCAAAACTATTTGTGTAACTGAGAAATGATTCATGTCCTTTAACTTCCCTCTTGTACAATATCAATATAATTTAAATAAATAACCAGGAAAATTTACCTTTTTTGTATTGCTTTTCTTGTTTCATTTGACTAAAGAAGTACTCAGTAAATACTGTGGGGTTTTCTATTCCTATAAAATGTTTCCCTTTTACTTTCAAGTCAAATCTCTAAATAAGTTCTGGTGTACCCAGTTGCCTTCCAGAAGTTGCACAATTACCTGAATGTTTTCCACCTGTAAAACCGTCAGTAAAATTTTGTTCTGAAACTAAATTCCATCATACAGACCAAGCCGATATCGATATAGGTCCAAATAAAGCACTAATAAAGTTGTGTTGTTAAAAAAAAAAAGGCAGACATTGAAAATCTTGCTGAGCAGTGTTAAACCCTTACAAATGGAAAGAATTATTTTTGAATAAAGATGGATTAGGTCGGAAAGTCAATCAAAAGTCCAATGGTAAGTGAAGAAGCTACAGTGGTGTCAGAAACTGTTCATAGGATAACCATAACCTTCTTTGCGTTAGCCTCCCTACTTTTTTTTTTTATTTCCTTTCCCACATGCCCCCCCTATTGACGACCACACGGAGCTTCACATAAACATTTTTTTACTTATAAGCTAGTTGGCACCACTATGCACAAAAGGAAATTGTAAAATAGGGAGCCTCAGTAGTTACTTTCTGAATATCCCTGGTCAGGATGATGATCTTGAATATTTAGTTCTCGTTATCTTTGGGATGTGATCATTATCTCTGATTTATTGTAATGGAATATGGACCCTATTCCCCTGTACATGTAACCTGGTTGTTGTTTTTTAATATGTTGCAAACTCTTTTAAACCTAATAAAACTGGTGGGCTGAGACAAAACCGGAACTTTTTTGATCTTGGCACAAAAGCCTGCCTGTGTACAAAAGCCAACAGCTCATCAGCCTGAGAACATCATTCCCACGTTGAAACATGGTAGCATCAGGTTGC
This sequence comes from Glandirana rugosa, assembly GCA_018402905.1. Taxonomy (NCBI): domain Eukaryota; kingdom Metazoa; phylum Chordata; class Amphibia; order Anura; family Ranidae; genus Glandirana; species Glandirana rugosa. Next base: position 1,666,614 of record BLSH010276248.1, on the reverse strand, counting down.
GGGGGTTCTTTTTTCTACTGGCAAGAACTAGATAACTTGTCAAAACTGAGAAAAAGATAGAAATAGTGGGCAATCCTAGAGGAAAATCTGTTTCAGGATGCAATGGATCGAAGACTAGAGTGAATGTTTACCTTCCAGCATTAAAATTACTTTAAATAAGCCTTTTTCAACCAAGGTGCCCAGGCATCCTTTGGGTGCCTTGAGGTTTCTTCAGGGATGCCTTGGCCAAATGCCTAAAAACTGCCCCAAAATTGTATACAAACCAGCAGATGGATGAAGCCTGCCTTTTACTTTCACAAATCCACAAGTTTTCTTTATGCTTTGCTAAGATCTAGCAGCCGGCGCCCTAACAACCAATGACCCTCCCCTGTCCCTCTCTGTCAGTGCTGGGGTCACATTAGCTGAGTGATGGAGAAAAACTGAGGGAAAAGAGAAACATTGGAATACTAGTCAGTACCAGTGTGCAAAAGTGTATTGGATTTGAAAGAATAAAGTGCCTCTAACGTTGGGTGCCCTACGTGTGGATGTTGATGTATTGTGTAAAACTATTAGAATAGTTTTTTACATTTTAGAATTGAGTGCCTTGAGACTGTCCATAATTTTAGAGGGGATTCTTGAGATTGTCCATAATTTTAAATAGTGGGTGCTTTCACTGAAAAAAGGCTGAGATGCACTGCTCTAAACCACACAGCCAGCGCTACTTTTTGCAAGAATTTCCAGATCCTAGATGTGCAAAATTGGTAGTGACCCCAAAAGATTGCAGCTGTAATTGTAGTCAAAGGTGCAACCAACTTTACTGGGGACTGGGATAACTAATAATGCAACCAACAAATATATGTCACAAAAACATATTTAACACTTTTAAAGTTTTAGAAACAAATATATCTTTATTGTTTTCCGTAATAACATATAGCCATGAACAAAAAAAAAACAACACAATTGAGTATAGGTATTGACAGTTCATAACAAGCACATAAATATGAGCCATGCACATATGGTCATAGGGTAAGGATAAATATGGTGGCATAGATAGTATGGAAGTACATGAGGGAGGAGAAAGAAAGAAGAGAAAAGAAGGTGACCTTAAATGGTCGAGACTGGAAAGAGAGAAAGAAAGGAAAAACTAAGAAAGAGGAACTCTTGAACTAGAGACCCGAACCAAGAAAATGATAAAAAGGACAACATGGGGGCAAGCTGCCCAGTAGAAACACCAAAGACCATAGCCATGAGGGTCTCAAAGGGGACCACCAGTGAAACCTCGTCACCAGCTACTGCACTTTTAAAGGCTTTGCACATGATCACATTTTTGTTGTTATAACTAGGTATTAGTGTAGTTATATTCCCAGTGCAGTTTGTTTGCCTCACCTGATGTAATGATGGGCCAATATGTTGTGGCTGCAGTTTGTAGTTTTATGGCTGATCAATTCCCCTATTTCCATGTAATACTTCAGCTAGGCTGGCTCTATGCACCAAAAAGGACAAGACAACTTTCTGGGCCACACAGCTTCCAATGTATTCCTTGCTATACCCTCTGTGTGGCTTCACAAATGTGACAGTGCCAATGTGATGAAACCCTTCATAAGTGAGCTACCTGTGTGTCTCTGAATGCTCTTCCTGCTTGTGTCTGCGTCAGATCTAATTAAGGTGTAACTCTCACCTGCACAAGCACTGGACTGGGAGACCCAGGGATTGTGGGATATATAATTTCTTTACATTGTTAGGTCTCCCACTACAGACAGAGGTCATGCATTAACCTGTGCATTGCCATGCTGCATGTCTGATGTTTGGACACAAACAGAAATTGCTGACAAAGCAATGTTAAGATTAAATATACTTAAGGCAGTATGACACCATAAAATTACACAATCAATGCACATCTTATGCAGGGGAAAACACAAAAGGTGCAGGTAGGAGTGTATGTTTTTATGTAAATCAAACGTGAAATATCCCATATAATCTTTTTTCTACACTCAAGTTTGTAACTCTACGTAGTGTGGAAGAGGGGGGAAAGTATATTTCTAACATTTAAGGCATGCCATTCATATATGAAGTTTATGCTCTTTTTGGACTAGTATCAAGGCCAGGCATGTCCCTGTCGAGCTTGCAGCAACCTCCCTATGATTGAGGGACAAGAGTAGTTTGTTGTACAGTGGCTGTGTTTCTGACTGCGGCTGGGGATACCTGTTATCTAGGCTAACAAATGGTATTAACTAGGGATGCATGAATACCAATTACCGATACCTTTTTTTTTTTTTTGTGCGGTGTGATTTAAACTCATACAGAAAGAATGGGCTCAAATCACACTGCAAAGAATCGCATGTGATTTGAACAGGAAAGCAGTGTAATTCCTGTCCGAATCACATGCATTTTCCCGCACCGCTACTGAGTGAGCCATGGCTGAAGTCACTGTGACAAGCCTGGGTTCACACCTGAGCGACAAGTATCGCACCACATTCCTATTCAAATCAAATGCGATTTCTCTTTCGTTCATCTACAGGCACAGCGACTCTTAGGACTAAGTGGGTTATACTGCCCTCTTCAGGAGTATACTAGGCAGAATAGGCAGTTCTAACAGCAAAAAGAACAGTAAAAGACACAGCCCCTCCCAGGGGGCAGTCCCCACTGGCAGATAACCCCACACCCAGCTCTGCTAGCTCAGTTTTTTTCTGCCTAGTGCAAGGAGTAGACCTGGCTCCCTGTTGGGGTCTGTGGTACCTCTCTGAGTCCACTTCGGCTGTCCTAGTGGACAGCCTAACAGATGAAGACTGCAAACAAGTAGCTGTGCTGGGTGACAGGCTGGGTTTTAGATCCAGGTAGTCTTCCCAGCTGGCCATCGAATGTGCGCAGACCTTAGCTCCGCGCTGGGTCAGCTGCGACAGGCCCCCCGAACCCGACGGGGTGGCCCATGGGTTAAATGTCCCACTGGTGCACATATGACCGAGCTCCTGAGTCCGTGTCACAGTGTTACCATGGCCGACAGCTCCCACTGGCCTGACGGGTGAGGCAGATCTGTCTCGGGTGGGATAACCGCTCCACCCGACTGGATGGGTAAGTACGCCCCCCCTCTTCCACTAGGATCTGGGGGGAGCAGGCAGGTTTCCCCCCTGTTGGGCTGGTCCTCCCTCTTCGCTTCTCCCCCACCCCCTCCCTCCGTTGTGCTGTCGCTGTGCCCCCCGGGGCTCCCAGGGGGTGTCTAGGGCCTTAGCTGTCCCCCTCCTCCTTGCCCTGCGCTGCTGGGCGATCGGACGGTCAGAGACCGATCGGCGGCCATTTTACAGTGGTCCCCCCGCCATTTTCTTGTGGCCGGCCGCATGGTTTGGCCTCTGGGGCGCCCGGCGGCCATTTTGGTGTAGCCGCTGCGTTCCTGACTGGGGGTGTGGCCTATGCACATGTGCCGACCTGTGAGTGTGGGGGGCGGTCCCTGTGGATTCTGGCGCTGTTTTACCCCCCCCCCACAGCGCGGAGAACTCTCCTGTGGGGCAGAAGCAGTGGCAAGTGTGCAGGACGGGCGGGCAAGGCAGCGGTGGACAGCAGCAGGCACGGCTCCTCTCCTGAACAGTTGAGCAGGCAGGTGGTGAGTCCCTCCGGGGGTTACCCTCCTGTAGTAAGTCCTGCGCAGCGTTTTGGGGTGGGGGTGCCTGGTCTCCTGGTACCTAGACCTCCGTTAGGTGGCGTGTTACCAGGGTGGGTGTCGCAATGGCAGCCGATGCGGGTGCTTCCCCACCAGACCTCTCTGTGGTTGCAGCCAGCACTTCAGGGACTGTGATCCCTATTGACGCTCTGTCGGCGGTCCTGGAGTCCTTCGTCTCCCGAGACAGCATGTGGGGCGTAAGGCGGCGAAAAAGCGGCCCCTACCTCCCCCCTCTTCTGATGAGGACTCGGACCCTGACGGGGGCTCCACCATGACGGAGACCCCCCTTGAGCTGTTGATGGTGAGGCCCCGGATTCTACTAATAGTGAGGAAGAATCTGCGGCGGCCACTGCTGCGCACGAGAAGGCACTAGTCAGCTCCCTGATCCAGCGGTGCGTGAAACCCTGAAGTTGAATGATACTGCGGGACCCTCCCAGAAGGTTCCCTTCCCTTTCGGGTCGCATAAACTGGCCCGCGGGGCTAAGGTTTTCCCCTATGAGTCTTACCTGGATAAATTTGTCTACAGAGACTGGGAACGTCCTCAGAGCTCCCTTCCCATACCCAAACGTTTCTCTGTGTGCTATCCCTTCGAGGACAGCCCGTTAAAAAAGTGGGCATCACCCCCTTGTGGTTGATCCCCCTGTGTCTCGCCTGAATAAGGCGACCACGATCCCGGTGGAAGGCACGCCGTCTTTTAAGGACCCAGTGGACAGGAAGGCTGAGACCATCGTCAGATCCATGTTTGTTCTGGCAAGTTCAGCCATGCGGCCTGTTGTGGCCTCTGCTCTGGTGTCAGACGCTTCCGGAATGGGCAAAGCTGTTACACCACAAAATGAGCGATGCTAAGTTTCCCCCTGCTTGTGTGGAACTTGCTGAACAGCTTGTCCAGGGGCTTAAGTATCTGTGTGATGCAGCCCTGGATACGGCCCCCCTGATCTCCAAATTGTCTGTGTCTTCGGTGGTGGTCAGACGTTTGCTCTGGCTGAAATGTTGGTCGGCGTACCAAACATTTAAGAAAGCCCTGACGGACTTGCCTTTTCAGGGTGGGTGGCTCTTTGGAGCCTCCTTGGATGAGATTATTAAGGATCTCACGGGAGAGAAGAGTACCTTTCTCCCAGAGTCCAGGAAGAGTATGGAGTCCCGTCGCAAACCGGGTCCCTCCCTTACGGCCCACAAGCGACTTTTTTGTCCCTCCCGCTCCTCGGACAAGGGCTTGAAACCCGCCAATGCCCCCAGCGGGTGGGCAGAAGCGTCCCTGGCAGGGGCAACTGCCCGCTGGCAGGCTGCAGGCCCTATTTGGGGCACTGCAGGACCTACTCTGTCCAGGGGTAGTGGTCTCCGTTCCGCGTGCGGAACGTTTCCATGGGTTTTACTCCAACCTGTTTGTGGTCCCGAAGAAGGATGGGGTCCACCCGATTCTGGGCCTGAAGGCCATCAACTGCTCCGTGCGTGTACGAAGGTTCAGGATGGAGTCTGTCCACTCTGTGGTAGCGGCTCGGCACCAGGGCGATTTCCTGGCTTCCCACAACATCAAAGATGCGTACCTGCATGTTCCCATATGCGCTCAGCACCAGCGCTTCCTGCGCTTTGCGGTCGGGGAGCATCACTATCAGTTTGTGGCTTTCCCGTTTGGCCTGGCCTCTGTGCTTCGGGTCTTCACCAAGCTGTTGGCCCCGGTTCTGGCCCTGCTGAGACAGAGGGGCATCGCAGTGGTGGCGTATCTGGATGACCTTCTCTTGCGAGCAAAACGGCTCCAGCTCTCAGGGACAATGTGACGATCGCCTTGCAAACTCTGCAGGAGTTAGGCTGTTTGATCAATCCCCTGAAGTCAGTGATGACTCCGTCTCACTACTTGAAGTATCTGGGTCTGATACTGGATGCGGCCCAGGCGAAGTTCTTCCTTCCACTATCCAAGCGACAGACGCTTCAGTCAGCGGTTCGGTCCCTGCTGTCCCAGAGGTTGTCCTCCCTACGCTTTTGCATGCGAGTCTTGGGCCTCATAGTGTCCACCTTCGAGGCGGTCCCATACGCCCAGTGTCACACCCGTGTTCTGCAGCGGGAGATTCTGCGAAGTTGGGACAAGTCCTTCTTATCCCTAGATCGGTTGATCGGGGTGGACCACCGGACCAGGACTTCGCTGCTCTGGTGGATGCGGGCTCCGGCCCAGTGGTTGGGGAAGTCGTTCATCCTCCTCCATTGGACGGTGGTCACGACGGACGTCAGCCTGATCGGCTGGGGAGGCGTCCTGGGGCTGTTGGCCCAGGGACGGTGGTCTCCGGAGGAGTCTTGTCTCCCGATCAATGTCCTGGAATTGCGGGCCATCAGGTGCTGCCTCTCCCATTGGAGGAGGAGGCTGCACTGGTGCCCTGTCCGGATTCAGTCGGACAATGCCACGGCCATGGCATACGTGAATCACCAGGGCGGGACAAGAAGCTCAGCTGCGGCCTCAGAGGTAGCTCACATTCTGCGGTGGGCAGAACTCCACGTATCGGCAATCTCCGCCGTCCACATTTCAGCTGTAGAGAATTGGCAGGCGGACTACTTCAGTCATCAGGGATTGGACCAGGGAGAGTGGTCCCTGCACCCGGATGTGTTCCATCAGATTTGTCTGAGATGGGGTACTCCAGACGTGGACCTTCTAGCGTCTCGTCTCAATCAGAAGGTGCAGGCCTTCGTGAGCAGGACAAGGGATCCCCTAGCGGACGTGGCGGATGCCCTAGTAGCTCCGTGGGCTCGGTACCGGCTCCTCTACACCAGTGGTAGGCAACCAGTAGTCCTCCAGCTGTTGTGGAACTACATTTCCCATGAGGCATTTCAAGCCTGGCAGTTACAATTACTCCCAGAGGTATGATGGGGCTTGTAGTTCTGCAACAGCTGGAGGGCCCCAGGTTGCCTACCCCTGCTCTACACCTTTCCCCCTCTCAAGTTGCTTCCGCGCCTTCTGCGCAGAATAGAAACGGAGGGCATACCGACCATTGTCATAGCTCCAGATTGGCCAAGGCGTCCTTGGTACGCCGACGTAGTTCAAATGGTGGATGAGGTCCCCTGGGGACTCCCGCTTCGTGAGGACCTACCGTCTCAGGGGCCCATCTTGCATCCTGCTTTACCCTCGCTGGCTTTAACGGCCTGGCTATTGAATCCAAGGTGTTGAGGGATCAGGGTGTCTCAGACTCGGTGATCCCCACCATGATTAGGGCATGTAAGGCCACTTCCAGGAAGATTTATCACCACACCTGGAGAGTTTATATCGCCTGGTGCGAGAATGGTGGGTGGAATCCCCGATCTTTTTCGGTGTCTCGGGTTCTGGCTCTTCTGCAGAAGGGTCTCGACCAGAAGCTGACGTTGAGTACGATCAAGGGCCAGGTTTCTGCCCCGGCGATCTTTTTTCAGCGACCTTTGGCGACGCATTCTTTGATCCGTACTTTCATGCAGGGGGTTGGACATGTCGCCCCCCAGGTACGGTCGCCTCTGGCGCCATGGGACCTTAATTTGGTACTCTCGGTCATTCAGAAGCCGCCCTTTGAGAATATCAGGGAGATATCGCTACAATTGCTTTTGCAAAAGGTGGTTTTCCTGGTAGCTATCACATCCACTCGGCGGGTGTCTGAGTTGGCGGCTCTATCATGTAGGTCTCCATATCTGGTCCTACACAAGGATAAGGCGGTTCTGTGACCATCACCTTCTTTTCTGCCGAAGGTGGTGTCATCTTTCCATATCAATAAGGACATTGTCCTTCCTTCACTCTGCCCACGTCCCTCTCATCCTAGGGAGGTTTCCTTGCACTCCCTGGATGTTGTTCGGGCCCTGCGGATGTATCTGGCGACCACGGCCTCTTTTCGGAGGTCGGATGCACTTTTTATAGGGGTGCGCATGGCCCACGCAAGGGTCTGGCGGCCTTGTCGGCCACTATTTCACGTTGGATTAGACAGACTGTGACCCGAGCCTATGCTGTTCATGGTCTGGAGCCTCCTTTCCCGATCACGGCTCACTGTACCAGGGCGATTAGCACTTCCTGGGCTTTTCAACATCAGGTGTCTGTGTCTCAAGTGTGCAAAGCGGCTACTTGGTCCTCTGTGCACACCTTCTCAAAGTTTTACAAAGTTGATGTTTTAGCATCCTCGGATGCTGCGTTTGGCCACAAAGTTTTGCAGGCGGCCGTGTGAGACACATGTGGTTTCTCACTGAGGGTTCGGTTGGGTGTAGTTCTGTTGTTCTGTTACCCACCCCTCATTTTGGATCACTACTTTTGGACGTCCCACTTAGTCCTAAGAGTCGCTGTGGCTGTTGAACGAAAGAGAAAACGGGATTTTTTGGCTTACGGTAAAATCCCTTTCTCTGAGTTTGTCGACAGGCACAGCACCCACCCCTCTGGATGTTGCACTGCTTGTTACAAACTGAGCTAGCAGAGCTGGGTGTGGGGTTATCTGCCAGTGGGGACTGCCCCCTGGGAGGAGCTGTGTCTGTTACTGTTCTTTTTTCTGTTAAAACTGCCTGTTCTGCCTAGTAAACTCCTGAAGAGGGCAGTATAACCCACTTAGTCCTAAGAGTCGCTGTGCCTGTCAACAAACTCAGAGAAAGTGATTTTACGGTAAGTCAAAAAATCCTGTTTTTTTTGCAGTGCAATTTGAGCAACCGGGTAGTACCTGCATTTATTTATGGATACCCATTGATTTTCAACATTCAGTATGTGGCTATTACCATTTGGACCAGACAGAAATTGGTGTCTTATGATCGGGGGATGAAATGTAGGGAGGCATATAGAGTATCTCACAAAAGTGAGTATATCCCTCACATTTTTGTAAATATTTGATGATATCTTTTCATGTGACAACGCTGAAGAAATGACACTTTGCTACAATGTAAAGTAGTGGGTGTACAACTTGTATAACAGTGTAAATTTGCTGTCCTCTCAAAATACCTCAACACACAGCCATTAATGTCTAAACCGCTGACAACAAAAGTGAGTAAACCCCTAAGTAAAAATGTCCAAATTGTGCCCAAAGTGTCAATATTTTGTGTGGCCACCATTATTTTCCAGCACTGCCTTAACCCCCTTGGGCATGGAGTTCACCAGAGCTTTACAGATTGCCACTAAAGTCCTCTTCCACTCCTCCATGACGACATCACGGAGCTGGTGGATGTTAGAGACCTTGCGTTCCTCCATCTTCCGTTTGAGGATGCTCGATAGGGTTTAGGTCTGGAGACATGCCAGTCCATCACTTTTACCTTAAGCTTCTTTAGCAAGGCAGTGGTCGTCTTGAAGGTGTGTTTGGGGTCCTTAGCATGCTGAAATACTGCACTGTGGCCCAGTCTCCGAAGGGAGGGGATCATGCTGTGCTTCAGTATGTCACAGTACATGTTGGCATTCATGGTTCCCTCAATGAACTGTAGCTCCCCAGTGCCGACAGCACTCATGCAGCTCCAGACCAAGACACTTCCACCACCATGCTTAACTGTGGGCAAGACGCACTTGTCTTTGTACTCCTCACCTGGTTGCCGCCACACACGCTTGACACCATCTGAACCAAATAAGTTTATCTTGGTCTCATCAGACCACAGGACACGGTTCCAGTAATCGATGTCCTTAGACAGCTTGTCTTCAGCAAACTGTTTGCGGGCTTTCTTGTGCATCATCTTTAGAAGAGGCTTCCTTCTGGGACGACAGCCATGCAGGCCAATTTGATGCAGTGTGCAGCGTATGTTCTGAGCACTGACAGGCTGACCCCCCACCCCTTCAATCTCTGCAGCAATGCTGGCAGCACTCATACGTCTATTTTCCAAAGACAACCTCTGGATATGACACTGAGCATGTGCACTCAACTTCTTTGGTTGACCATGGTGAGGCCTGCTCTGAGTGGAACCTGTTCTGTTAAACCACTGTATGGTCTTGGCCACTGTGCTGCAGCTCAGTTTTAGGGTCTAGGCAATTTTCTTATAGCCTAGGCCATCTTTATGTAGAGCAACAATACTTTTTTTCAGATCCTCAGAGAGTTTTTGCCATGAGGTGCCATGTTGAAATTCCAGTAACCAGTATGAGAGAGTGAGAACGATAACACCAAATTTAACACACCTGCTCCCCTTTCACACCTAAGACCTTGCAACACTAACGAGTCACATGACACTGGAGAGGGAAAATGGCTTATTGGCTGTGTTGAGTTATTTTGAGGGGGCAATGATTTTACATTGTTAAACAAGCTGTACACTCACTACTTTACATTGTAGCAAAGTGTAATTTCTTCTGTGCTGCTACATGAAAAGATATAATAAAATATTTACAAAAATGTAAGGGGTGTACTCACTTTTGTGAGATACTGTATATATGTGTGCAGCCTTGGCAAGGAAAAAATGTTAGATGTTTGTAAAATGTGTGTAGTGTGTGAAATATTTGGGTACAATGAAATAAATAAAAGAGATCAATTGATTTAATAAAATCAAATCTGTTCAAATAATAGATTCTTTGTATTATGTTGCATCCAGTAAACCTGTTAAAGGAAAAGTTCATCTTTGGGAACATGTTCCATCTGATTTTAGGGTGGAACATGTTCCCAATGCTGCAGCCCCACCGCCTGCTGCCCCCCCTCCCTGTGGCAGCAGTATGTGGAGAAGTTCCCCGTACTAGCTGTCACAGTTTGAAAACAGCGCGGTAGTGCAGGGGTCTGACCACATGGCCGCATCATTCATACACACAACTCTGTGTGCCCGAACGAACTACAAGCCTTAGCGGCTGTCGGCTTGAAATTCTCAATGAACTACCATGGCACTGTAGAGCTATGCGGTAGTTCATTGAGTCTTCCTGTCAGCGAGTATCTGCTTACCCGTATGGGATGTTCAGGCAAGCAGATGCACTGACAGTGTGCAGGAGACCTGCATGGCATCGGCATACTGCTGATCGCTGGTGCAATGCGCTTTACAGCTTCCTGCAACAAAAAATAATAAATGCACATTTCTTTACCTGCAAAAAGATTTATTTTTTATAGAAAGTTGAACTTACCCTTTAACCACTTCCCGCCCGGCAAATGACGTCCGGGCGGGGGGTTCATTATTCTGACTGGGCGTCTATTGACGTCCTCAGGATAATCCGCGATCGCGCGCCCCTGGGGGGGGGGGCGCATCACGGCGATCGGTGGTGCCGTGTGTCAGTCTGACCCACCGCATTACCAACCGAGGTAAAAGGCTTTGATCCGAAGCCTTTTACCATGTGATCAGCCGTGACCAATCACGGCTGATCACAGTGTAAATAGGAAGAGCCGTTTATCGGCTTTTCCTCTGCTCAGGTCTGCAGACCTGAGCAGTGGAGAGCCGATCGGCTGCTCTCCTGATGGGGGGGCTGCGCTGAACATTTATCAGCGCAGCTGCCCTCAGGATCACCCCACTGGACCACCAGGGAACCTGCCCAGGACCACCAGGGAGCCCCCCCCCCCGGACATCACAAAGAGGCCGCCCAGGACCACCAGGGAAGGACCACAGAGGCCGCCCAGGACCACCAGGGAGCCCCCACTAGACCACCAGGTAAGGGCAATATTGTGCGCTGTAGGGATGGCACTGTGCCAATGTATGATGGCTGCCAGTGCCATCCCTAACAGTGCTTGTTGCACCAGTGCCCACCACTGCCACCTATAATTGTCCACCTGTGCCACCTATCAGTGCCCACCTGTGCCACCTAAAAGTGCCACCTATCAGTGCCCAGTGCCGCCTATGAGTGTCCATCAGTGCCGCATATCAGTGCCATGTATCAGTGCCCGTCAGTGTTGCTTGTCAGTGCCGCCCATCAGTGCTGCATATGTGCCCCATCATCAGTGCAACCTTATCAGTGCCACCTCATCAGTGCCAATCTGTACTGCCTCATCAGTGCCCGTCAGTGAAGGAGAAAATGTACCTTTGTGACAGAAACAATTTTCGGTCTTTTTTTTTTTTATAGCGCAAAAAATAAAACCGGCAGGGGTGATCAAATACCACCAAAAGAAAGCTCTGTTTGTGGGAACAAAATGATAAAAACTTTGTTTCGGTACAACATTGCACGACCGCGCAATTCTCATTTAAATCGCAACAGCACTGAAAGCTGAAAATTGGTGTAGGCGGGAAGGGTTCTAAGTGCCCGGTATTGAAGTGGTTAAGTATCTCCAGTGGAGGGGCTTCATTGTTTAATTATGTGAATATATTTTTAAAACACGGTAATTGTTTATCTGAATGGAGCTTTACTGCACCTAAGGAGCGTCTGAATGCCAGACACGTGTATATAAATAGTTGCTCTTGCTTTCCATTCAATTTCCATTGAAGGCCAAATCAGACCAAAATATGGTCGGAACATTGCTCAGGGTTTAAAAGCCACCTGTTTCTCCTTTGAGAGGATTCTCCTCTTTGTCACCTGGACAGGGTTTGAAAGAAATTTCCCAATGGGAATAAAAAAAAAACTCAACAAATACAAACATTTTATCTGGGGTTGGGGCTTAAGAGACTGGTTATCAAAGTGTAAAAATGTGTGTTTGAATTAGCTCTTGTGGAATCGGCCTTTCCCTCACTTAGGTTCTTTTAAAGTGGAACTTCACTCTCCTAATCAAGTGAATATTTTTAATCCTCATGTTGCTAGCATTCGTAAATAAATAGAAAAAAACGTATATCACATTTACTTGATTTAAGAGAGTGCTCAACTAAGCACACTCTCCTGCATGCATGCATGCATGAGCTAAGGGCAGATGGATTTGCAGAAGTAAATGCTGCATGAATCATTTGCCCTTACTCAAGATGGTCATGGCCAGAAATGTCAGGTTGTGTTTTTCAAAGTGATTTCTCAGAAAAATAAAGCCTAGAGGCATGGATGGATGGGGTGATTGATTTTAATATTAAAAATGAATAGTGTGTTTAATGATAATTCCAAATGAGTGAATCAGTGAGTAGGTTTATCCCACTGTCCCAAAGTTGTGGATGACCTAAATTAGGGAGTTTCAATATCCAACAAAGTCTGATCAGATAGGTGTTTGCTTTATAGTGTAACTAAATGCAAAATTTTTTTCTACTTTTAACCCAGGTTCACACTGCTGCGGTAATGAAATCGTGCAAGTTCAGTTGAACTCGCAAGATTTCATTCCCGCATGTCAGCCTGACGATTTTAGAGACATCTGCGCGGGTTCCTGCACAGATGTCTATGGAAATCGCACCCGAAATTGGCAAAAATAGTACAGAAACTACTTTTGTAAATCGGTGCGCCACCGCAAAGTCGGCATCGCACTGATTCGGACGGTGCCATTGCAGGCAATTGCTGCCAACTTTGCATGCGATTTGATATGTCAAATCGCATCAATGTGAACCTAGGCTGAGATAGAGCGGAGAGTAATTGGAACACCTGTCCAGTCTCAGTTGCCACCTGTGCCCCCATTGCTACAGAAACCAGAAATGGGGTGAGAAATGCCATCTTAAGATTTGGAACACACATTATGTTTGTTTGTTTTTTTCATATGGGTGCATTAAATGTAGTAAATAAAGCTTTTGAACTATACACATACAGGGTTGCGCTATAAAATCACTTCCCTTCTTTTGAGCGAGATCTAAGGTGGAGACGGGGAGGAGTGGTCTCTTAACCTCTTGCCAACCGTATTGCGTGGATATACGGCAGCAAAGGGGCTCCACTGTGCAGACTGCCGTCTAAAAACGGCAATTCGCGCAGATGCGGGCAAGCTCACGGCGCACTTTTGTGCCCGCCGAGCGCTCCGTGAGTGGGGCCGCGGGTCATGCTTACACACAAAAGTACCAAGTTATACAGCAGTACAGCATGTATATGGAAGGATAACATGAGGTAAAAAGTGCAAGTGCTTATAAAACCTCACATGGAACATGTTGACACGTTTTTGGAGGCACACCCCCTTCTTCAGAACTGTGCTGACCAGCACCACCAAATGCCTAGTGCCTAAATACAGTAATGCATGCCAAAACCCACCCCAACCAAACAAGAAGGGTGGAACAAAACAGGGAAGAAAAAAAAGCAGCAGCATCACCCCAAACTGACAGGCCAGGCAAGGAGAGCATTAATCAGAGAAGCAGCTAACAGGCCCATGGTAACTCTGGAGGAGCTGCAGAGATCCACAGCTCAGGTGGGAGAATCTGTCCACAGGACAACTATTAGTCTTGCACTCCACAAATCTGACCTTTATGGAAGAGTGGCAAGAAGAAAGCCATAAGAAGTCCTGTTTGCAGTTTGCAGAAGTCATGTGGGGGACACAGCAAACATGTGGAAGAAGGTACTCTGGTCAGATGAGACCAAAATTGAGCTTTTAGCCTAAAAGCAAAACACTATGTGTGGTGGAAAACTAACAATGCACATCACCCTAAACACACCATCGACACCATGAAACATGGTGGTGGCATCATCATGTTGTGGGGATGCTTTTCTTCAGCAGGGACAGGGAAGATGGATGGAGCCAAATACAGGTCATTCTTAGAACAAACTGCCTCAGACGACGTCTAGTGACGAAACGCGTAAGGCGTGGCCGAGCGTACAGCGTCATTTCCGGTTTTGATGGTTTCACAGCGTGGAACGCAGAGCGGGTGTAAGGGAAGGAGATCCAACCTTCCTCAAGCAGGAGGCGCCTGCTAGCTCTGTGCACTGGATGACAACAGTGATTTGTTCTGGTTTTAATCTTTTAAATAAACGCATACTTGGTTTGAACTACTACACTATCGAGGATCCTCTGTTTCTCTATATACCGTACGGAACCCCTCCAAAAGTACCACAGCTACCACACAAATCCCACTACACGTAA
>BLSH010276248.1:1617480-1640615 GCA_018402905.1 Glandirana rugosa | reverse complement strand
CTGTCGGCAAGTAGTTTTCTTCTTGATCCCTTTAAGGCGTCCTTAAAATGATTTCCAAATATTGGTAACTGTGCAAAGGCCTCTCTGTCCAGTCCTCCGTTCAGTCATAGTACAGTAAAATAACAGAATCTGAACAAAAGTCAATGAGCAGACAACTAACAATTTCAGGAGGTCACTAATGGCATCTCTTATTATTCCATGCTTTTATGTTAACCACTTGCATTCCCGGCCCTTTTTCTCCCTTATTTACTGAGTCTCAGGGTTTTTATTTTGTTTCTGAGATGTCTTGGTTCTGCATATTAGCATATATTCCCCACCTCAACCCTAAAATCTTCTTTTGCATCACTAACTTATTAACTGACATATATTAGCATGGATGTCACACCACTTCCTCAAACTCAATCTTTCAAAAACGGAGCTCATAATATCCTCCCACTAGTGCCCTTTCAGCCAACCACTGTCCAAATCTTGTAGACTTCACCTCTGTAGCATCTCCAAAATGCACCCCTTTTTAACCAGGGAAACCACTAAGCATCTCATTCATTCTCTGGTTATCTTTCACCTTGACTATTGCAATGCCACAATGCCCTCCTCATAAGCCTACCTCTACCCAGGCTATCCCCCCTCCCCCCTTCAGTCTATCATGAATGCTGCTGCCAGGCTCATTCACCATTTACAACTCTGCCCCAAGCTACATCACCAATATTGTCTTAATATATCACCCAAACCGTTCTCTCTGCTCCTCCCAAGACCTTCTGCTCTTTAGCTCCCTTGTCTCCTCCTCTCATGCTTGTCTCCAGGACTTCTACAGAGCCTCTCCCATCCTCTGGAAATCTCTACCCCAATCAGTCCAGCTTTCTCCTACAGTGTCCAGTTTAGGGAATCCCTAAAAACTCATCTCTTCAGGGAAGCCTATTCTGCCTTCGGGTAACAACTGAATCTTTTATTTCTCCCATCAGCTCATCCCTCACAGTTAATTACCTTTTGTTTTACTCCCTCCCTATTAGATTATAAACGCTCAGGAGCAGGGCCCTCCTAACCCTCTTATATTGAATTGTATTGTTACTGTTCTGTCTCCCTTATTATTGTAAAGCGGTGTGCAGACTGTTGGCACTATATAAATCCTGTATTATAATAATTATAAAAAATATATACCTTTTAGCATGTGTAGCCTACCCTAACATATTACATAAGATTTATTTGGAGCAGAAAGGGTTTTACCTTGCTTGCAGAATTGTATAATTGTATTTTTAATGCTTGGGGCTTTTTGGAAAGAAAAAGTAAAACATTTTCTGTCATTTTTCCCAAAACAGCATTTACATAATTTTCATACCCCCAGATATTTACCATAAAATATGACCATCAATGTCTGGAGACTAAAATTATATCACATAGGTGTGATTTTTGTGAGCATAACAGAATGGGAAAGCTTGAGGCGAGCATATGTTGGTTATACATAGAGAAACACCATAGGAGTGCACACAGGGTGTGCTGGATGTGGGCACATGGAAAAAGGGGTGGCTGCACACCAGAGTAACAAAAAGTCCTTTATTCATCTTCCATAAAAGCAAAAAGTCACACACCACAGAACAGTAGCAAGTGCATCAGGTAGATGTGTTTCACATGGTTACTTATTAATTACCATTGCTTATTTGCCTGGGCCCACCCTAATCTGGGAGTCAGCAACCCATTGATTGAGGGCAGGTGACAGGTAGACCGTGATCCTTCCTTGCCGACCCCTGGAACCTGGACAGGAGATGTGGTGGGGATGGCATTTACTGAAACCAATATGTATTTTCCTCCTGCAGCAGCTGAAAGTAGGCTTCCTCTCCTCTTCTTCCCACTGGCATTTAGCTGACACAGGAGGAAAATACAGGGGGTTGGTAGTAGTATATGCTGCCCCCCTCCATCCCTCCTGTCCCTGTTTCTCTTATTTCTTCTGTCCGGGCCGCTCTATGTGCTCCATTGCTTCACCACCTTCCCCCCGCAGCGCTATATGGCTCTCCATGAAGTAGCTGAAAGCCGGCTTCTCCTCCTTTCCCTCCCGCAGCATTCAGCTGCTGCATGGAGAGCCATACAGGGGATCACCAGCAAAAAACAACATGCACAATAAGTGTTTATTCAATTAAAAACGGTTTAATACATTTTAAAATGTTTGCTTATATGTGTCTCTGTGTGTATGTATGTGTACAGTATCTCACAAAAGTGAGTACACCCCTCACATTTTTGTAAATATTTTATTATATCTTTTCATGTGACAACACTGAAGAAATTACACTTTGCTACAATGTAAAGTAGTGAGTGTACAGCTTGTATAACAGTGTAAGTTTGCTGTCCCCTCAAAATAACTCAACACACAGCCATTAATGTCTAAACCGCTGGCAACAAAAGTGAATACACCCCTGAGTGAAAATGTCCAGTTTGGGCCCAAAGTGTCAATATTTTGTGTGGCCACCATTATTTTCCAGCACTGCCTTAACCCTCTTGGGCTTGGAGTTCAAGTTGAGTGAATTACGTTTAGTGTCAGCAGCTGTTTTTTTCTTCAATTGAGCAAGATATCACTTGGTGGTATACACATATATATTTATTTTTCTGTTTTGGATATTTTTTTGGGTTACTTGTTTACATCTTTTGCGCTGTTACGGTTACAACATCAGATTACATCTGCTAATTAGACTGCAGTTAAAAAAAAGAGTGCTTGCACACCTTGGTGAGCTGTTGTACCAACCTGATTGACATGAATCATGGCTCCAACATTAGAGATGTCAGTTGAAACAAAACAGAGGATTATAAGGCCTCATACACACGGACGTTTGTTAAAAAATAAACAAAACGTTGGGCCCGACGTCAAGGAAAAAAAATCTGCGTTTTTTTTGGCATTATGCATCAGCTTTAGTGAGCGTTAGTGAGCGTCGGCGTCAATAGGCGTTTTTTTGAAAAAAATCATCCCTCTGCTATTTTCAACCTAAAAACGTTGGCGTCAAAAAACGCCGGTTAACGCCAGAACGGAGTTAGTTGGCGTTAGTGAGCATTTTGCGGCGGCAAAAAACGGCACAACGTTACAGCCTCAGAACGCGCTGGCCGTGGCTTCTAATTTCAGCTCACTAACGCCGACGCCATCTACAGCTCAAAAACGTTGGCGTTTTTATGGGGCCATTGACTAACATGGAGAGCTGCAAAAAACGCCAGAAAATGCTGGCGTCAAAAAACGTCCGTGTGTATGAGGCCTAAAACTTCTGTTGCAAAAAAATGCAAAAGATGTTGATTGTTCTCAGTCAGCTGGACCAAGTACAAATAAAATGGAAAGGTTGTCAAAGGGAAGCGCACTGGTAGACCAAGGAAGACATCAAAACATCTAGATAGAAAACTTAAAGCAATATGCCTTGAAAATAGAAAATGCATAAAAAAATAAATGAGAAACAAATGGTCAGAAACTGGAGTCAAGGTCTGTGACTGAACTGTAAGACATTGCCTATCTACAGAAAAGCCAAAGGAAAACCATCATTAACAGCTAAACAGAAAAGGTTACAGAGGTCAGTGGAAGCGCTTTATTCTGTGCAATTCACGTGTGACCCGGGTGCACTGCATTTTCAGCCCATTCATGTCTACAGTCTCTGACCATCTCCTGTATCATGTATGCAGTCTCTGACCATCTCCTGTATCATGCATACAGTCTCTGACCATCTCCTGTATCATGTATGCAGTCTCTGACCATCTCCTGTATCATGTTTAAAGTCTCTGACCATCTCCTGTATCATGTATGCAGTCTCTGACCATCTCTTGTATCATGTATGCAGTCTCTGACCATCTCCTGTATCATGTATGCAGTCTCTGATCATCTCCTGTATCATGTATGCAGTCTCTGACCATCTCCTGTATCATGTATGCAGTCTCTGACCATCTCCTGTATCATCTTTGAAGTCTCTGACCATCTCCTGTATCATGTCTGCAGTCTCTGACCATCTCTTGTATCATGTCTGTAGTCTCTGACCATCTCATTTATCATGTCTGCAGTCTCTGACCATTTCTTGTATCATGTCTGCAGTCTCTGACCATCTCTTGTATCATGTCTGCAGTCTCTGACCATCTCCTGTATCATGTATGCAGTCTCTGACCATCCCCTGTATCATGTATGCAGTCTCTGACATCTCCTGTATCATGTATGCAGTTTCTGATCATCTCCTGTATCACGTATGCAGTCCCTGACCATCTCCTGTATCATGTTTGAAGTCTCTGACCATCTCCTGTATCATGTATGCAGTCTCTGAACAGCTCTTATATCATGTCTGCAGTCTCTGACCATCTCTTCTATCATGTCTGCAGTCTCTGACATCTCTTGTATCATGTCTGTCAGTTCCCCTTTACACCAAAGTCTGCAGTATTCCCCCTTACATCGTGATCCGCAGCATTCCTCTTGCACTATAAGGGGGAATTGTGCAGACTCTGCTGTAAGGGGGAATTCTGTGCTGGCTGGGTTATATTAACCTGACCTTCATCTAAATGGAGAAATATGGTTTTTGACTTTTGTTATAACTTTAACACATTGCTAGTAGCAGCTGCACAAATATATCCTAATATATGCAATTTATACAGTTAATTTTATTGCTTGAATTATTTTTCCCATTTGGGGCGTGAGTGGGGCCTCATGTCTAGGTTTTGCCTAAGGACTCATAAAGCCTAGAGCCGCCTCTGAATGCAATCCCTCGCTGACATAAATGCTGTCTTCATGACTCTTCATACGCAGATTTTCATGCAGTTTTGGAAAACCACTTGACATATTTGGGTATAAAACTTCTCCAAGATCCTTAACAGATTAAGGAGGGCTTAACTGTTTTTCCTGTTTGTTCATTAGTCGACTGAACTTGGAAAGGATTTCTAGGACAAGATTGTGATTATTTACCAGCTCCTAGATTACACCTGCAACAACCATAAACGTTGTCCAAATAGTGGTAGAGCCTTATTCCCAAACACCAATTACTGCTGATACTGCCAACAAAATATTCAAAAAGTATTTTGGTGCTGTGCCAGTTCTAAAAATGGCAAACACCTGAACTGGAAGTGACAGCCGGTCACTGCAAATCTCAAATGTCTCTAGTGTTAAGGACCGATTGGTATATGGAAGTATATGGCAGCCAGGTCGATTGACTAACCAGGCCTCATGCTGAACTTTCGCCATGACGGCTTGCACGGACTCCATCTTGAACCTTTTGTGGTGTATGTACCCATTTAATTTCTTCAAACCCAGTCAGTAGGGAAAGCTCATGATGCCTTAGGTACTAGAAAGAATGGAGGAAACCCCCCAGATTTTTTTCCCTTGGTGGCACCAGCACTATGGACTTGTTGCAGTATAATTCTTATATGTAATCTTGCAGTAATTCTTTCTGGTGGTCCTGAATGAAAGGATTTGGTGATTGTACTGCCAGCTAACTGTCTTTGATGTTTTTTGCCCAAACCCTCCAAAAAGGAGGCTATCCTGGCTCCCACTGGAAGATACTGGTTGAGTCCATCTTCAAAGACTTTCCACATGTCTAGCAACCTGCTCTGGGTTTTGATTCCATGTAAACAAGACGTTTGAATGGCCTTCACTGTGTTCTGCTAAATTTCAGCCTGGCCTATAAGATTAGGCCTCCTAAACCCTTCTGAAGATCAACCGACTTGAGCAAAAAAGATGGCTCCTTCCTCTTATTACACCGTGGCCACACTCTGGACATTTCTTCCATCGCTTGCTTTGTCCAGCGTTTTGCCAAACAACCTCCCATTATGGAGAATGTTACAAAGGGCTTGTGTGGAAGCTTCATCCACCCTCCAGTGCTGCCACTACAAGGCTCCCAATGCTGTGACTTTATTACGTCAGCCCTAGAACTAGGTCTATTGAAGCCTCAGCCAAAAATCAGCAGCCAGGTTCAAGTCCTCCAGAACCATGCTCATTCCTGCCGGTTCCACTTGAATTAAAGGCCATTTTTTGTAATGCCTTCAACATCACATTTAACGCGGTTGCTAGTCAACAGGCAAAAAACCTACCGCTTTATAGATTTTCTGCAAGTCTGCAGGCCAGTTTACTACAATTTCTGAGTTGAAGCGGTCTTTCTGCATGCACATTTTTGAGGTGTTCAGGTGCCTTTTCAATGCGTTTTTCCATGTTACAGATGCGTTCTATAGAGAAAAAATGTTACATGTTCTTCTTTAGTTAACCGTACTGGAACACACTGCACTGGGGTGGCGTAGGCCATTGGAATCCATGGTAAACACTATTCATGCATTTTTTTACTCCAATAAAAATGCATTGGACTGCATGTGGTGTGAACCAGCCTTAGGTCCATTTTCCAATCTGTAGGATTCCTAAAGGTATTGAAAGGCAAAGACACTTGCGCACCAGATGCTGGCAGGCCCCGTCCACTCCTGGAAGTGCGTTGCTTAAATATGCAACAGCCAGCTTCATTGGATAAAGCTTGGAGACCATTACTGTAAATTGGTCTTCTTATCACATCTCTCCCATTCTTCATTAATGAGCTTTTTACTCCATCATTATGGGAAAAAGAAGTCCTTCCTTTTTCACATTTGGAAGGATCTGCATGCGTTTGCGATGGTTGGGCCTGCGTCTTGCCTGTGACATGGGTATTTGCTGCATACACTTCCTTATTGATTGACATTTGAGGCAATCCATGCAGATTAATGGCTAATATGTATACAGGGCTTGGCAAGTCATTTTCCAACCCCCCGGGAACACAGCACAGCAGGGGAGCAAACAGCAACAAGTCTTCACCGCACAGAGAAAACTGACAGGACTGCAGAGAGATGGAGAGAAATCAGTTTCTCTGCCGGCTCTAAGACTGTTGCTGCTGCTTGGCGACTGGCAGTCGTTACCCCACGCCGGCGACCCCCTGCCCTCTGTGATATCATCCACCGCCGCTCTCAAACTGACAACAAAGCCAGGAGAGCTGCATGCTGCCTGTACAAGACTGGAACAACCCCAATGGTGACATTGCAGAGCTTACTTACACCACACCTATAGAAGTGCTATACAAGCATTATTGCCCGCGTCCGGGCACAAGAGAAACCCAGTTTTCAGGAAGGTTTACATCCAACATTCTGGGTCTTCCAACTCTATGTGAGGCTGAACATGGAGGGGCAGGTTTGGTAGGGGGGATATCCTTGCAGCAAACAAAGTACTTACCACCTGCAATCCACAGGTGGCCTGGAGCAGACCAAAAAAAAAAGAACACCTTATTGGGGGAGATGCTGCCTTTTATTCAGCTAGTTACAGGTGGTCATGTGAGCCCCAGAGGAGATGTTAACCCATTGTGTGCTGACGTGAGGTATGGCCAGGAAAAGGTATTTAGCAGTTTATATTTACTAAAATAATTGCATTTCCATGTTCTGTGTACTGTGGGAGACCAAATATAGTGAATGCAGGGTCCTGGGTTTAGTAACCCTGTAATGCCCATGATTTAATCGGGAGATGTCCAACAAGTTAATATAGCGGTGGTGATCAGGTGTCATAGTGTAAGTCCACCATTTAATGAACAGGCACTCTTTTTCCAGTCATTTATTAAAAAACAGAATTCGAGAAAGAATTTAGATCTTTGTACATAAAACATAACTCAAATATGGCACCGCAATAGTGAGCTCTTCCATGGGAATGATATACCAGCTTCAATGACAATAGCTACAATAACTCAGTGTATCTTTGAATGACAGCTAGTAATGATCAGTCAGAAACTGCCAGCAGGAGGATAATAAATATCCTGGCACCATTGTGAGTGACATTATAGTAAGACTCGGCTGCAGTTATCAGAATAATGTGCTGACCCAGCTAACCTACCGGAACAGCTGCCACTAACTCTGATAATGTTGGCAGCACAGGTTTCATATAAACCGTATTACACCTGTTACATTTATGACCAGGCAGGGATTTTGATATTTTAGCATCTAGATAATGTAGCACACAATGATCTTTCTGTTTTTATATAAATTAGAAATAAACTACCCTGAGTGCTGTAAGCTTTGAACTCCTAAAGTGGAACTCCAGACAGAATTTATTTTTGAATAGATTAGGGAAGGCTAAGAACCTCTAACAGTTTTGTTTTTTGCTGTATCATGACTGTGGATATTCTCACTTTGTGGGGTGATGACCACTGTCACTGAGACAGAAAGCGAAAGGAAATCTTACATTTTAAAGCTGTCATCAGAACAGGAGTAGAGGGGATAGCTTTCAATGGAGACACCTGTAAGGCTACTTTCACACCGGAGCGTTTTTCAGGCGCTGCGGTGGTAAAAATAGCGCCTGTGCAGCGCCTGAAAAACTCTCCCCCCATTCTCTCCAGTGTGAAAGCCAGAGTGCTTTCACACTGGGGCGGTGCGCTTGCAGGACGGTAAGAGAAGTCCGGCAAGCCGCATTATTAGGGGGGTGCGGTGAGCGGTGTGTACACCGCTCCTACACCGCCCCCTCCATTGAAAGCAAGGGACGGCGCTCCCAAAGCGGCTGTACACCTCCTCGGAAGCCCCAAGCAGCAACGCTTTTAACCCCTTGTTAACCCCTTCTTGGGGGTTAAAAGTGCCCCGCTCCCGCCTGCATAGCAGCGCCATAGCGCCGCTATAATAGAAGTAAATGCGCCGCTAATTAGCAGCAATTTACCGTCACCGCCCCAGTGTAAAAGTAGCCTTAAGGTGCCAGCTGTCAATAGTGGGATTTCCACTCACTTGATGTGTACTTCTATCTTTGCAGTCAAATTTGAGGAAACCCCACTATATGTTTGTTATGTTTTCTCATTCACACAGCATGCCTATTTTTTAGTGGATAAAAATGTCTGGGGTACTCCCGCGCTACCACAGAAGTAAATGGGTTAAAATGAATACTTTGATCCACTGCTGCAAACACCTATGGGTGCCCAGGTGAGTAAATATAGTGTGTGGTGGTGTTGCGCTGTGGTATGAGAAGGTATACAGGTGTGGTAATACAAGTGCTAAACACTAAGTAAATGGCAAAAATTATAGTACAGTGTCCACACAAAGTCACAGAGTGCTAATTCGCTGCTAATAAGAAAAAGTCCAGCGGACTATAACAAAAATAAAGCCTCACATCAGTGAGCGTGCATAAATGGATAGACAAACTATGTGCTTAATTAATAAAACTCCATTTTGAGAAACTGGTGCAGTCCCAGCATAAACAACACAAAAAAAAGGGATTTTATTAAGAACTTACCGTAAAATCCTTTTCTCTGAGTTCACTGACAGATGCAGCCCTTCATTGACAAGTGGGGTTTATCCACATCCTACCAGGAGTAGACTAGGCAAATAGAAAAAAAGCAAGCTGACCCCTCCCAGGGGGCCGTCCTCACTCCAGCATATAACCCCCCTGCTCTGCATAGCATACCAGTTCGTAACAAGCCGTACAAACGCAACACAGAGGGGTGGGTGCTGTGTCTGTCAGTGAACTCAGAGAAAAGGATTTTACGGTAAGTTCTTAATAAATTCCCTTTTTCTCTTATGTTCATTGACAGACGCAGCCCTTCATTGACAAGTGGGGATGTCCCAAAGCTGTGTCATTCAAGAGGGGTGGGTAAACAACAACAACTGTACCCAACAGAATCTTCTCAGGAGGCGTCAGCCGTGCCTACACCGCCGCCTGTAAAACTTTACGGCCAAAAGCAGCATCCGCAGATGCTGACACATCAACTTTGTAAAACTTAGCAAACGTGTGCACCAAGGCCCAAGTGGCCGCCTTGCACACCTGGGAAACCGAGGCCTGGTGTCTGAAAGCCCAGGAAGTGCTAACTGCCCTGGTGGAATGAGCCGTGACTGGAAAAGGGGGGACTTTGCCCCGAACAGTATACGCATGGGTCACGGTCTGTCTGATCCAACGGGAAACAGTAGCCGACGAGGCTGCCAACCCTTTGCGTGGACCTTCTGTCAGCACAAACAACGCATCAGACTTCCAAAAAGAAGCTGTAGCCGCCAAACACACCCGCAAAGCCCTCACGACATCCAAAGAATGTAACTCAAATTCCTTGGGATGCGACGGGTGCGGACATAATGAAGGGAGAACAATATCCTCATTAATGTGAAAAGATGAGACCACCTTCGGTAGAAACGAAGGGGAAGGTTGCAAGACCGCCTTGTCCTTATGAAGGACCAAGTAAGGAGACTTTCAGGACAATGCTGCCAACTCAGATACCCACTTAGCGGATGTAATGGCCACCAAGAAAGCCACTTTTTGCGACAGCAATTGTAAGGGAATATCCCTGATCTTCTCATATGGCGGTTTCTGCAGTACAGAAAGTACCAAATTCAAATCCCATGGTGCCAAAGGCAACCGTATCTGAGGAGCCACATGGCGTACACCCTGTACAAATGTACGTATCAACAAATGTGACGCCAAAGGCAGTTGAAAGGGAATCGCCAGAGCTGAAATCTGACCCTTGAGAGTACTCAATGCCAATTTGTTATCAAGGCCCTGCTGCAAAAAAGCCAGCACCCGGGACACAATGTAAGAGCATGGGTTCCAACCCCCTGCCCCACACCAGGCAATATAGGCCTTCCAGGTGCGATGATAAATCTTGCGCAAAGTACAGTTGCGCGCCTTAAGCATGGTAGGGATCACGGAGTCAGAGACACCCCTATCCCTCAACACCTGAGACTCAATAGCCAAGCCGTCAAAGCCAGCGAGGGTAAAGCAGGGTGCAGGATGGGTCCCTGCGACAGCAGATCTTCGCGCAGTGGAAGACGCCAGGGAACATCTGTCACCATTCGCACCACGTCGGCGTACCAAGGGCGCCGAGGCCAATCCGGAGCTAGCAGGATTGTCGGGATCCCCTCCGCTTCTATCCTGCGCAGTAGTCGTGGTAGAAGCTTGATGGGAGGGAAGGCGTACAGGAGCCAATACCGACCCCAACGCGTCCGTGGCGGCCGCCAACGGGTCCCTTTTTCTGCACACGAAGGTCTGCACCTTGTGATTGAACCTGGACGCCATGAGGTCCACGTCTGGCGTGCCCCATTTGTGGCAAATCTGGCAGAACACCTCTGGATGTAGGGACCAATCCCCCTGATCCAGCGTCTGGCGACTTAGAAAATCCGCCTGCCAATTTTCTACGCCCAGAATGTAAATGGCGGAGATTGCCGGCACATGAAGCTCTGCCCACCTCAGAATGTGGGCCGCTTCCGCAGCCGCTGCCGAGCTCCTCGTTCCGCCCTGGTGGTTCATGTACACCACAGCCGTGGCGTTGTCCGACTGAACCCAAACTGGGAGGCTGTGCAGCCTTACCATCCAGTGGGAGAGGCAGAGCCTGATCGCCCTCATCTCCAGCACATTTATCGGAAGGCGGGCTTCCTGCGCTGACCAACGGCCCTGAGCAGACAGCTGCCCCAGGACCCCCCCCAGCCCGATAGGCTGGCGTCCGTCATGACTATCGACCAATTCAGGGGGAGGAAAGACTTCCCCAACGTTAGAGCCGGGGCCCGAAGCAACCAGATCAACGATCCTCTGGTCTGATGATCCAATTTGATCAGCTGGTCCAGGGACAGCGGAGACTTGTCCCACCGTGACAGAATCGCACGCTGTAGGAGCCGAGTGTGACTCTGGGCGTAAGGTATCGCCTTGAAGGCTGAGACCATGAGCCCCAACACCTGCATACAGAACCGTAGGGAGGACCACTGGCGTGACAGCAGGGTTCACACCACTGCTTGCAGTGTTAGTAACTTGGCCGGAGGCAAGAACACCTTCGCCTGCTCCATGTCCAGAATCAGACCCAGATATTCCCGAATACAGGACGGGGTCAACGTCGACTTCTGCAGGTTGATCAGCCAGCCGAAGTCTTTCAACGAGGCCAAGGTGATAGCCACATTCTCCTCCAGGGCCGAAGCAGACTCCGCTCGCAGGAGTAAGTCGTTGAGGTATGCTACTACCGCAATGCCTTCCTGCCTCAATAGCACCAGCACCGGAGCCACCAGCTTGGTGAACACCCGAGGAGCCGAAGCCAGACTGAAGGGAAGTGCCACAAATTGGTAATGTAGGTCCCCCACCGCAAAGCGCAGAAACCGCTGGTCCCGGGGACAAATGGGAACATGGAGATACGCGTACCTGAAATCCAGAGACGCCATGAAGTCCCCTTGGTGCAGGGCGGCCACGACCGACCGGACAGATTCCCTCCTGAGCGTTCGCACCTTCACGAAGTGGTTTAGCGCTTTTAGGTCCAGGACTGGCCTGACCCCACCCTTTTTGGGCACCACAAAGAGGTTTGAATAGAAGCCGCGGAGGTACAGGCACAGTCACCCCTTGTTCGGAGAGCGTTCGAACAGCCCCTTGTAGAGCCTCTCGACGCCCCTGAGGGAGTCTTAAGTTCAATGGAAAGAACCTGTCTGGGGGTAGAGTGCTGAACTCTATCCTGTATCCAGAGGACACCACCGGTCGGAAATGCGGGCAGTCCACCTGTCTGCGCACCCCAGAAGTCGGCCAACCCATCATGCGGAGGAGGACTTTTGCTCCATCTTTTCGCTCCTGCGCTGCCAGGGCCGTTTACCGGACCCCGAGGCAGACTTGCCGGGCCTTGAGCCCTTGCCCGCTGCACCGGGCACACGAAAAAACCTCTTCTGACCCGAAGAGGCAGGACCCTGCTTACGGCGGAACTCCCACCGCCTCGGCTCCTGGACAAAAGTACTCTTCTCCCTGGTGAAATCTTTAATGATTTCATCCAACTGTGCCCCAAAGAGCTGACCGCCCTGAAAGGGAAGATCCGTGAGGCCCTTTTTTGACGCATGGTCACCCAACCAACAACGTAACCACAGCACCCGTCTGATAATGACTGCAAAAACAGACATCTTAGACAACATGGGAAGCAGGTCCAAAGCTGCGTCACACAGGTACCGGAGACCCTGTATCAGATGGTCCGCTCACTGTGACGCCTCAAGCCAGCACCCGCAGTTCAACTCATTGTGCAACTCAGTCGCACACTCGGTAAGGGATTGCGCCACCATGGCTGACGCCAGAGCTGGTCTCATGGCCGACCCCGCCACCAAGAACAGTGCCTTGGATAGCGCCTCCGTCCGCCTATTGGCCGGATCCTTAAAAGAGGGGGACCCCTCCAAGGGGATGGTCGTTGCCTTATTCAGGCGAGTCACCGGAGGGTCCACTGCAGGGGATGCCCACTTCTTCACAAAACTATCCTCAGAGGGATATCGTACAGCGAAACGTTTGGGCAAGGAAAAGGAAGACTGCGGACGCTGCCATTCCTTATAGACCAGCTGGTCAAAGAATTGATTATAGGGATAAGCCCTAGGGGACCGAGGTGGCTTAAAAGACCCACAAACGTAGGCAGTCTCCTGCGACTCCCCGGCTTGGTCCATTAGCAAGGACGCACGGATATTGGCAATCAGGGAGGCCACCAGCACCCTCTCGCGTGCTACTGAGGCCCAATGGTCTTCCTCGCCATCCAAGGGCTCCAGTTCACCATCTGAGAGCTCCACGGGGGTCACCGTGACCACTGAGGCCCCTTCTGGTTCAGAATCCTCCCCTGAGAAAGGAGGGGGGATGGATGCTTTTTAGTCACCCCCTTAGCACGGCACGGCACCTCGCGGGGAAAAAATTCCCCCAATACGGACCTTAGCTGATCCAGGGGAACCAGAGGGCCCAGTGCAGGTTGCGCTTCAATTGACTCCTCCTGGGAAGAGCCCACAGGTTCAGCCGCCATTGTGCAACTGGAACACTGACAGGCCAAAAGGATCTGACACCCCCACAATGCAGCCCCACCACTGCCCCAAAGAGCAACCGGGAGACACCCAGGAGGACTGCACCCACCGCTACCAGCACGCCAGGGAGAGTCCAGCTATACTTGCTGTGTATGATTTCCCTTCAAGCGCTGCGTCTCAGTAGGAGTGCTTTTCAGCCAGTCAGGAGCCTGCACCGCTCCCCTGCCTTCCACGCTATCCCAGAGGGAAAGAGGAATAAGCGACGTCAGCCGCACGTTTTCACCCAAAGGCACATCAAACATGGCCACCGAGCGGTCACAAGAGGCCAAAGCCTGTTACACAGGCCGCGACTATGGCAAAATGGCCGCCGGTCCACCACTAGAGGCAAAAATAGCCCACGAAATGGCCGCGGCTACGGCAAAATGGCGGCGATCCGCCGCAAAATGGGCGAGGGGGGGAGAGAGGGGGTCACTCACCAATCCGACGGGCGTAGCGGGTAGCCACCCGGTTGCAGACCTTCCACCCATCTGGTGGGGAGGGATGCTGCAGGCCAAGCGCCCCTGGACGCGAGCACAGCCCAGTCATTGGACGCAAGTGGGGGTCACCCACTGGCCTCCCGCACGGAACGGGTACGATGCGGCGGACCCCGCCAAGGCTAAGGGTAGCTCGCATCGGTGGGCCGCGCTGGGGAGATTTCAGGATTCGGGATATCCTCTATGCCCCAGCCGGCTACTTGATAGCAGTCTTCTATCCGATAGCTTGAAAAGCCCAAAGAAGAAAACAATCTGTGGAACCACAGGTCCCAGCAGGGAACCAGGTCTAACTCCTTGCACTAGGCATAATAAAACTGATATGCTATGCAGAGCAGGGGGGTTATATGCTGGAGTGAGGACGGCCCCCTGGGAGGGGTCAGCTTGCTTTTTTTCTATTTGCCGAGTCTACTCCTGGTAGGATGTGCATAAACCCCACTTGTCAATGAAGGGCTGCGTCTGTCAGTGAACTTAAGAGAAATAAAAAATCCTTCTTATCTTAGTCTGTGTGGGTAAGCAAACTATGTGCTTAATTAACAGAACTCCATTTTGAGAAACTGGTGCAGTCAACATAAACAACACAGAAAAATGAGAAGGAATCTTCCTATGCTATTCCATGTGGGTAAAAACAACAGAGGTGTCACTTCTTCCACAGTGCAAACACCTATGTGCAGGGTGGCCTCTCACCTTAGTGCTGTGGGGTAACAGCATGTGTGGGTACACAGACCCGCAAGCAACTTCTCCTGCTCACTCCTAGCTGTTCCTCCCAGTCTCCAGCAATGTCTAGTGGCGAATGGTGGTCATCTGCATATCAATCTCTCATGGAGGATGGCTGTATCCTACACACTCCTCAAATAATGCTCCAATGGAGGGTGAAAGGGGGAGGAAAGGAATGCCCAAAATAGTGTGATATTGTTTATAATAAAAACACTATTTATTAAGACCTCAATAGTATACACTCACATTTAAAAATTAAAAACAGTGCAAAACTCCACGAGCTGCGAGCTCATCCTACCGCATCACTTCTGGTATGCTAGTGGTCCAGTCCCGACGTGTATCGTCACATCACATGACTTCATCATGTTTTGCAATGCAGATCGCATTGAAAAACATTATTTCTGGGGACACGGAGAGCTTGACCTGGAAGTGACGTCAGAGACGTCGCTTTCCAGGTCACACAAAGAAGGGGAGGAGAGCAGACGTGTATCCGCTCTTCTCCTTCCCCCCCCCCAGCCGCCGCCATCTGCCATGACTGTACCGGGCCCACAGATGGGCAAGTGGAGCCCGGTAAGCATGGTGGGAGCACACGCAGGAGGCGCCACCTAAACGATCTCATCTGTCAGGTAGGAGGCTGCCTGTGAGTTTCACACACAATCCCCGTGGCTGCAGTCACTGGATTGTATGTAATACCCTCACCCGCCATTAGGTCTATATGAAGCACGGACCTGGTGGTGAAAGGGTTAGGGCTCCATTCACACTTGTACGACTCCAAAGTTGTGCCAAATTTGGAGTGCAACTGTGGGTGGGTGCAACTTGGATACAACTTTGGCTTTGACCAGTGATAATGGATAGCTGTTGCATTGTATAACATTGAGGTACAACTTTCATGCAACTTTTGAGGGTTAACATTGAAGTCTGTGGCCCTCAAGTTGTATGAAAGTCAGACCAAAATAGTGCTTTGAAGTCACTGCAACTTTAAGTCACACATAAATGAATGCTTATCATTGGAAAACATGGGGAATGACTTGTCATGCAACTCTGATGTCCAAAATTGCATGAAAAGTCGCACACGTTTTAATGGATCCTCAGTCAGTCTTTATAATAAATAACATTGTATCAGTGGCTAACATACAGTAGTAACACACATACTTTTCATCTTTTTCTTTTTTTTTCTTTTTATTAAAAGTCATCACATTAATGCCCTTTTGTTGAATATTATAAATGCTCAGCTCCATCATTTGTTTTTAAAAAATGGCATTGGATACTTTAAGTTATTAAAATCGAATTGGTACTAAAAATCAACATTTTAACATAACAAATAACTGAAGATAAAACGTTATATACATCACTATAGCTGGAAGACTTTGCTGATTGCCAAACTCCACTTCCTCCCATCCACAGGAATGTCTTCTCCCATATTAGGAAGTTGGCTGTAACTTTCTAATCTCTTGTGGTTTGTGTTTGAATTCCAGACTCTGAGCTCCCTCCCCAGCCTTTTGTAAACTGCAATGCAGGGAAGCCTACAAGAACAGTAGTGGGGAGCTGTCTGTGACTATGTGATATATGACTAAGATCCTCCACCCCTCCAAACTTCATTCTGCAAGTAATAACTGCTTGTAAGGTGCTGTGCACACTAAGGGGCACATATGTGATCAACTAGTTCACTTTTCAAACTTTGTATTCATCTTCAAGCCGGCGATCTGGATACATTACATACGTTACATACTATTTTTTCTATTTTTGTTTGCTAATATAAAAATAATAAATTAAATTAAAATATATATATAATGTACATTTACAACATTTACAACTTGTAGCTTTTCATTAAAAAAAAAAAAAAGATGATAAAGGATGAAACATTTAAAAATAAGGGGATACAGTCAAGTACCTGAGAAAGCTGTATAAAGCAGAAGTGAAATCGAACTGGTTTCACCTTGTGAAAAAGTAGCGGTAACTTGCGGTCATATCTGATGCGCACATTTTTAAAATTCATTTTACACATTTATTAAGTTCTGACATTATGCAACATTACAAAGCGATCCCCCAAGCTCTATGCATCCATTCCTGTTGCACAGTGGAGCTCACAATCTATATTTTAGACATGTTTTTACATAGAACTTAAAGAGGAACTGCAGTCTGCTCACATAATTTGTAATAAAAACATCTTTGCCATTCTGAGGCTTCTTTCCAACCACTTTGCACATTATTTTACAGTATCTCACAAAAGTGAGTACACCCCTCACATTTTTGTAAATATTTTATTATATCTTTTCATGTGATAACACTGAAGAAATAAGTATAAAAGCTAGTGCGCAAAAGGGGAGAAGGGGAGTCGCACACACCGCATTAGACCACAAATGCTAGAAAGACTTTAAAATAAGCAGTTGTGGCGCTGAAATAAATCAATCAAAATGTATAGAGACAAACATAAAATGTTGAAAAAGTTCATTCAAAGTCCATAATAAACATAATATTTGAAAAAAGTATGTGAACAGTGTCCAAAAAGGTAAATAAAATGAAAAAATCCAACATACATCGAAACAAAAAACGTCCCAAATATTCAATGCAGGTGAATCCAAATTCATAAACTTCAGAAGACAAGAAGGTGCTGTTCAAATAGTGGAATAAGTGAAGAAACAATGTAAATGGCTCCTTACCAGATTGGATGAACTCTCACGACCATACGGCCAGAGAGTCAGTTGCGCTTATGTGTTTAACTCTCCACAGGGATCTCAGGCACTCTCCACTGGTGTCTTTGGGATAGGAATATACATCTTCCCGCAGCCAAGATAGATAGATAAGGCAGACTAATTTTCCTCCTATGACACACTCCAGTGTGCCTGGTCAGTGGGGGCTCACAAGGTGGGTATGTGAAGAAAGAGAGCAAAAAACTCCACTAGTGTAATAAGATCATCACTGTTTTATTGTGGATTAAAACAAGTAATAAAGTATAGCCGGCAAATACAATAAAAACATCCAAGTTAAAATAACGGCGATGGGCGCACAGTCCTCACTGACGCGTTTCGTCTCAAAAGACTTCCTCACACCCCAGACCCTCCCAGCATCTGGCAAAATGGATACAACAGTTTGCATGGACTGGCCCTTTGGGTTCTTTTTGTGTTTGTTTCAGAATTGATTTTCTTCCCATAGAAGTCAATGGGAATGCAAAAACAGAAGCAGCCAAGTCAAATTCATATCTAAAGCAAGTCAGTGGTAACTGCGAAGGAAGTCAGAGAGATCTAAAAAATATCTCAAACTGATCCCAAATACAAGCTAATGCACCCTGAAATCCATGGCATTTGCTCATGTACATAACCCCTAATGAGCATCCAGTAATCTTGTTAAAGTGGTTGTCAAGTGAAAAAAAAAAAAACACCTGCAAGACAAAGGCATAATGAGCTAGTATGCATCGCATATTAGCTCATTATGAAATACTTACTTTAGATGGACGCTGTTGCAGCAGTCCCCGAGCACTGCTGTGACCGGCGTCATTTTACTGAGTCTTCTTCCGGGAACACGGGCTGCGGCCAATCACAGCGCGGACTCCAGCGCTGTGATTGGCCGGAGCCGCACTGACGTCATTCCCGCACATGCGTATGGGAGCCGTCGTTTACGGCACACTTAGTGAAGAAACGGCCCAGTTGGGCTGTTTCTTTACTGTGCATGTGCCAATGATGTCGGCACATGAATCTATACTGTATATCTCCTAAACCGTGCAGGTTTAGGAGATGTGCAGGGTACCTACAGGTAAGCCTTATTATAGGCTTACCTGTAGGTTAAAGTGGTTGTCAAGAGTCGACAACCACTTTAAGCCTACCAGTGGGGGGGGGGGGAAGGGTCTCTCAGAAGGGATGCAACTGAAAGAAATGCGGGGTGGGGGGATTTGTGAAGCCTGGCAGAGCAAATACCAACAACTGAACCATCCTTATGGGATGCATTTGTACATTTACCAGCACGTAAATTAAATGCAAGTGTCATGGCTTGAATATTTCATTTGTCAATTGCCCAAATAAGCCATATGAAAATACTAATAATTAGGCAAATAATATATGAGGTCACTTTCTTTGTATAAATGCACTTGTAAACCTTTACATATACCCAGTGAGTGAAGGGACTATCCCCAGGTGATACACAAAGATGAAACAAATCCTCCTACATAAGTAATTAGTAGTTGTTTAACTGTTTATCTACATCCATTCA
This sequence comes from Glandirana rugosa, assembly GCA_018402905.1. NCBI lineage: Eukaryota > Metazoa > Chordata > Amphibia > Anura > Ranidae > Glandirana > Glandirana rugosa. Next base: position 1,621,485 of record BLSH010276248.1, on the reverse strand, counting down.
GAGTTCAGAAAAAAAGGAGCAGAGAGCTGAAATTACACTCTGAAGAGCTCAGTGAGGAGAGCTCTGAGAGCTGATTGGATGAAAAGGACACACCCCGTCCACCCAGCACACAGAAAGAGAGCTGAGGTTGTCATTCTGCTGGAGATCCCTCCCCATGTCACCTTTTTTCTCTTGGTGTCAGAAAAAATTGTCAGAAGTGACTCATGCTGATAACAGAGGAATGAAGTAGCAGGAAGAAATAAAACTTAGTGCTCTTAATTCAGACAAGTACACATTATAGAGCAATATGCTTTGTTCATATTTCTTGTCTGAGGTTTACAACCACTTTAAAGTGAAACTTTTTCTGAAAAATGTAAATATTGTTTTTATTGCAAAAGAGACGCACTATGGGGCAAATTTACCAAAGGCAAATAGGCTGTTCACTTTACAACAGAATTTGCACTTTGCCAGGAAATTTTCTCTTAGCTTAGTGAACGTGGTGAATATTAATTTGGGGAAGAATGCCCATTTATGTGCAAGGAAAATAAAATATATGCATAGTTTAGCTTGCACATGATTAGATAGTGGAAATTAGCACAGCTTGCCCATTCACTAATGCACTTGCAATAAAAACAGCCTATTTCCCTTTAGTAAATCAAACTCTATTGCCCCATTCACACTTCAGCGTTTTGTAGCTTGAAGCTTGAAACTCCAAAACGCTCGAAAAAAATGAATTATTCTCTATGGAGATGGTTCACATCTCCACTTCAAGTCGCCTGAAACCAAACGCCTGAAGCTCAAAAAAGTTCTGGGACTTTTTTTTGTAGCTGGAATCTGGCAGATTTGAGCATTTTTGGCGCGTTTTTATTCCCACAGAAATTAATAGAAACACGCCATTCGTATGTTTGTGCGTGATTTTCTGCCCCAATTAAAATTTGTGAAACATAAAATAGCAATAATATATGAATAAATAAATGGAAACTAAATTCACAAATAACTACCTGAAGCACAAATAAATAAATAAAATAAGTTAATATTATAATAATACATAAATAAATGATAATTAACCCATAACCTTAAAACATATTAAATAAATTATTAAAAATAATAATAATAAATAAACACCCAAACCCAAACAAAAAATTATTATTAATAATAGCAATAATAATAATAATAATAGTAATTTATTTATTTTGTGTTAGGGTTAGGGTGTTTAGTTATTTATTTATTTTTTTTAAGGGTTAGGGGTTAAGGTTAGGGGTTAATTATCTATTTACTATTATTTAGTATTCATTTATTGAATTTATTTATTCTTTATTGTTGATTATTTTTATTTATTTCTGTATTTATTTTACATAAATTGATTAATTTATTATTATTATTCGTAGTAGTAGTATTAAAACCCCAACCCTAACAAAAAAAATAATAACCCTATGCTAGGAAGCTAGTTCAGCTAATACTAATTCTCATACAGCTAATGCAAATTCTTCTGCAGCTACTGCTCATTCCCACACAGCTAATGCTTGTTTTCATACAGCTAATGCTCGTTTTCATACAGCTAATGCTCATGCATGTGTACCAGCACACAGACAAACTCAGGCTAATATTCAGTGTGCACTGACACGTAGGCGCCTCCTGACCACCCTGTTGTCTTACCATATACGACCCCGGCTTACCTTGGCTATGTCCCTGACTGTGGCACAACTACTTATCTGAGGAAATACAAGAATGAAACATCAGAAAAACTTCAAGAGTTTGTTGCCATGTCTAGCAACAAATTCCAACAGAGACCAGGAATAATAAGCACCGACAATGGGGAGAATACATAAGTAAAGAAGTGGCCTCATATCTGAGGAGACCAGGAATAGTACACCAAACAACCACACCATACACTCCTGAACAGAACGGTGTAGCCGCAAAAAGGAAAGTACTGGGGAGAAGCAGTCATGACTGCAACCTACCTACAGAACAGACTACCCTCAAGAGCCATTAAAAGTACTCCATTCATACCTGTCGGACGCCTTCCCCATTCGGAACGGAACCAGACAGGGATGCCCACTTTCTCCATTAATTTTCATCCTTACTTTGGAACCTTTTCTCATTCGCCTTCAAGCCCACCCAGACATCTCGGGAGTCACAATAGGAGACCGTACCTATAAGGTAGCGGCCTTTGCTGATGACATTCTTCTCTTCCTTACAAAACCAGATATCACCATTCCCAACCTTCTCAAAGAATCCCTCCGATTCGGTTCAATCTCCAACCTCAAAATTAACATCAACAAATCATACGCTCTGAATATCTCCCTGCCCGAAAACGTTGTGTGCAGATGCCGTGACTCATTCTCCTTCGCCTGGAATGCGGACGCGATCCCATATCTGGGTATACAACTCCCTGCCACGACAGCCGCAATATATACACTGAACTTCCTCCCCTTCCTGCAGGAACTCTCGAAAGACCTCCAAACCTGGGAGAAGCTGAAACTCTCCTGGTTTGGGCGTGCAGCCGCCATAAAAATGACATCCCTTCCCAGATTCCTCTACATTGCGCAGGCAATACCCATCGCCCTCCCCAAATCTTTCTTTTCCTCCAACAGATCCCAACTCATGAGAATGGAAATATCAGCGCCAACCCCAAACAAAAAGTCCAAGCAAACTATAAAATCAACACAGTTCATATGGTGCAAAAACGGTGCTCGAAATAAAGTGCTCTTCAGTGCTCAGCATAGACATTCAAGTGTATGGTGAAGCGTGACTGGTGACCCCCTATAATGCCCGCACTCACCAGATGCTATGGACCCACTGCCTTTCAGTCAGTGGGTCAAACAGGTTGAAGGGGGCTTGTAATCCAATCCAACCGGGACCACAATAGGAAATCCAAATTCCAAGGCACTCAAAGGAAATAAAAACAATCCATAGTGCAGACTGCTAAACAGCATTTATTTGCGCAAATATAAAATCTACTTACAAAATCAATCTGTAAAACAAGACTGATTGAGAAACAAGATACACTTGAATGTCTATGCTGAGCACTGAAGAACACTTTATTTGGAGCACCGTTTTTGCACCATATGAACTGTGTTGATTTTATAGTTTGCTTGGACTTTTTGTTTGGGGTTGGCGCTGATATTTCCATTCTCATTGTTAAGCAGGTTTATGACCTGAGATACAGCAGCCCCCCCCCCCCCCCTTGAGGATTTATTATTTCTCCTTTTAATATCAATTTGCACAGCAATTATTCATATGCACTTATATTGTTTTTATAGTAATGTTATTTGCACATAGGTAGGCGCTGATATATATTGTGTAAGATCCCAACTCAGTACGTTCATATTGAAGAACCATCCACCCTGAATGAGCCCAGCCAGACTCTCTGCACCCAAGCACAGGGGCGGTATTGGCTTACCTGATTTCCAGAAATACCACAAAGCAACACTGTTGGCGAGAGTGGTAGATTGGCACATACACGACAAGGCTATGGACTGGGTGTCTCTTGAACAGTCAGTCCTAAACCACCCTATGCAGGACATAATCTGGCTCCCAAAACAAAGTAGGGAATTAAACAAAGAAAATTTCCCTTTAATTACCCCCCTGTTCAGTGTCTTTGAGAAATCTCAAAATCCACCTCATAACATCCCTCCCGGGCCCCATGACTCCCATCCTAAATAGAGTTGAGCGAACCTCTGGAAGTTCGGGTTTCAAGCCCAGGGGTAACTAAAGTTACCCCAAGCAACAGGCACGCTAGCAAGCCCAAGGCTGGGCCTGGGCCTGAAACAGGGCTTCAAGCCGGCCTGGTCGTCTTGGGCTTGAAGGTCTCCAAGCGAGTTGAGATAAATCCTACCCTCAGTACCCCGGGCCCTCCCTACAATACTCCACCTAAAACTCTAAAGAGTTTCTGTGACTTGTCCCCCCATTAATTTCCCTTTAAAAGAAACAAATTAAGGGATGAAACAAAACCCTCGGTCTAATACAGGACGTATCCCACCAAATCCTGACTGACAAGTTCTCTGTGGGTCAGGTATCGGAACA
>BLSH010276248.1:1585450-1599463 GCA_018402905.1 Glandirana rugosa | reverse complement strand
TCAAGGCCTAGTCAACCTCTAGGCTCCTACTCCACATCCACCCCCCTTCCCGTTTTTTTACTTGATTTTAATTTATTTTCCCTATCCCCATTTATTTGTAGGGCACTTGCCCTAGTTTGAAGATGATTTTAGAACAGTTATATGGCTTCTACCGTTAATTAATACTTTTCAGACACAGTTTGAAGATGATCCACATTCATCTCCATTTTTGATTTTTTTATGTTTTTATTTTTTTAAAAATATTTACAGTTATTTCCCTGTCCCCATTTTTTTGTAGGGCACTTGCCCTACCCTTACCCCCATTTTACTTCCTTTTGCAGCCCTCTAGGGCTTTCCAGGACTTTGTTACAGCCATTTTTGTGCCTAAAAGTTCGGGTCCCCATTGATTTCCATGGGGTTCGTTGTCCGTGCGATCGTTCGGGTTCCGTCCGGACCCGGACCCGGACTTTGTCCCGAAGTTCGGACGGACCAGCAGAACCCGAACTTCCAGAGGTTCGCTCAACTCTAGTGGTGAGCTTAAAGGAAAACTGAACTGAAGAAAAAAAATCTATGTGTTTTATTGATATTGCAGCTTACCAATACTTAGATGTGATAGCTGCATTTGTCTGCAATTTTCAGGATAAGAATATCTTCGGCAAGTACAGAAAATACCTATTGATCTTGCCATAAATGCAGAGTCCTTGTCACTTTCCTTTATAAACTACTAACCTTATCAGACTCCATGTAATGATGATAAATAGAATCCACCTGTGTGTAATCAAGTCTCCGTATAAATGCACCTGCACTGTGATAGTCTCAGAGGTCCGTTTAAAGCGCAGAGAGCATCATGAAGATCAAGGAACACACCAGGCAGGTCCGAGATACTGTTGTGGAGAAGTTTAAAGCCGGATTTGAATACAAAAAGATTTCCCAAGCTTTAAACATCCCAAGGAGCACTGTGCAAGCGATAATATTGAAATGGAAGGAGTATCAGACCACTGCAAATCTACCAAGACCTGGCTGTCCCTCTAAACTTTCAGCTCATACAAGGAGAAGACTGATCAGAGATGCAGCCAAGACGCCCATGATCACTCTGGATGAACTGCAGAGATCTACAGCTGAGGTGGGTGACTCTGTCCATAGGACAACAATCAGTCCTATACTGCACAAATCTGCCCTGTATGGAAGAGTGGCAAGAAGAAAGCCATTTCTTAAAGATATCCATAAAAAGTGTCGTTTAAAGTTCGCCACAAGCCACCTGGGAGACACACCAAACATGTGGAAGAAGGTGCTCTGGTCAGATGAAACCAAAATCGAACTTTTTGGCAACAATGCAAAACGTTATGTTTGGCGTAAAAGCAACACAGCTCATCACCCTGAACACACCATCCCCACTGTCAAACATGGTGGTGGCAGCATCATGGTTTGGGCCTGCTTTTCTTCAGCAGAGACAGGGAAGATGGTTAAAATTGATGGGAAGATGGATGGAGCCAAATACAGGACCATTCTGGAAGGAAACCTGATGGAGTCTGCAAAAGACCTGAGACTGGAACAGAGATTTGTCTTCCAACAAGACAATGATCCAAAACATAAAGCAAAATCGACAATGGAATGGTTCACAAATAAACATATCCAGGTGTTAGAATGGCCAAGTCAAAGTCCAGACCTGAATCCAATCGAGAATCTGTGGAAAGAACTGAAAACTGCTGTTCACAAACGCTCTCCATCCAACCTCACTGAGCTCGAGCTGTTTTGCAAGGAGGAATGGGCAAAAATTTCAGTCTCTCGATGTGCAAAACTGATAGAGACATACCCCAAGCGACTTACAGCTGTAATCGCAGCAAAAGGTGGCGCTACAAAGTATTAACTTAAGTGGGCTAAATAATTTTACACGCCCAATTTTTCAGTTTTTTATTTGTTAAAGTTTGAAATATCCAATAAATTTCGTTCCACTTCATGATTGTGCCCCCCTTGTTGTTGATTCTTCACAAAAAATTACAGTTTTATATCTTTATGTTTGAAGCCTGAAATGTGGCAAAAGGTTGCAAAGTTCAAGGGGGCCGAATACTTTCGCAAAGCACTGTAAATGTAATGAACCCTCTGGTCAAAACGTATTTGCATGATTACCAGTAGAATATAACTGGGGAGGTCTGGAAAATGAAAACGAATGCAGCCATCACATCTAAGGACTGATAAGCCGTAATGTCTTATAATGTGCTTGTTTTGGGGTTTAGATTTGCTTTAGGTTTTTAATTCCAGGGTTATCTCCCCATCACACAGGCTTCCAGTTGTGACTATATGTAACCTTTAAACACACATTTGTCAGACATGAGCCGCTGTTGTCACCCTAAGAAAGGCTATCCTAAAAAATACTATGCAGCCATCACTGAATTGCACGCATATAGACAGGAAGTGGATGCAAATAGAATGCAGTGTATTCTGTAAGACTGAGATGCCACAAAGAAAGTAAAAAAAAGGTGAGAACAAGTACTTTATTTAAAAAGTGGCAAATGTTTATGACACATTTTAGCAAACTTAAGCTGCCCATACACAGAACAAAATTTGGCTAGTCCTTGATAAACTAGCTGAAATTTGAGTTGTGGGTGTCCCTATTGGCACCCTCCTGCCCAGCATAGTTCCATCTGAAAATTGAAAGAACCAGGGGAAAAATATTGTCAGCTGAACAGAGCTTACAGCCAATCAAATGCAGGCACTGTGTAAGTATTCTGACAGCTGCGGGTGCTGGCTGTCAGAATACCTTACTCAGCAAGATAGATTTCTCCATCTACACTGTTTAATGTGTGGCTATGCAGTTGGGGTTTACATCTAATATGACAGCTAGAACATCCTCATTTATATAGGGTTTGAGTAATATTGTGTGCTCTGTGAGCATCCATTCCTTGCCTGCTCTCTACAGCTTGTTAATTCTGCACAAGTACTGTATTTCAGTGCCAAAGGCAAGATGATGCAAGACTACGATTATTGCTTCAACCTGTGTTCACTTGTGAAGGGGTCCCCCTTTGTACACAGGCAAGGAACTCTTCAAACTGTGTAGTTTCTGAAACAGGTGAAGTTCTATATGTGCCCCAATGGCAGCTGTAGGGTGATGTGCAACAGAAAGCCTAATCACACAGGACAGATCCTGGACATCTGCAGCATCATGCAACTCATCGCACACAAATCCATCAATGTCTCCGCAAGCCAATGGGTATAGAAATATGCAGAAATCTATGATCATTTTGATTATTTCGTAGACGTTGGAGAGTGAAGACAAACAGGATTTTCTCTAAGGATGTTTTCTAAACATTTGAAATTATTATTCACCAGAAAATGTTTCCCTGAATCCCGTGTCATTTTATAAGAATTGCTTTATTTTCCATTTTTGTGACTGTGTGAAAATACACTATATTACCAAAGGTATTGGGACATCTACCTTTACACACACATGAACTTGAATGGCATCCCAGTCTTAGTCCGTTGGGTTCAGTATTGAGTTGGCCCACCCTTTGCAGTTATAACAGCTTCAACTCTTCTGGGAAGGTTGTCCACAATGTTTAGGAGTGTGTCTATGGGAATGTTTGACCATGTGAGGTCAGGCACTGATGTGGGCAAGAAGGCCTGGCTTGTAGTCTCCGCTTTAATTCATCCCAAAGGTGTTCTATCGGGTTGAGGTCAGGACTCCCCAAACTTGCTCATCCATGTGTTTATGGATCTCGCTTGGTGCACTGGTCCAAATCATTTGGTGGAGGGGGGGGGGAGAGATTATGGTGTGGAATTGGGGTTGGGCTTGGCCCCTTAGTTCCAGTGAAGGGAACTCTTAAGGCGTCAGCATACCAAGACATTTTGGACATTTTTGTGCTCCCAACCTTGTGGGAAGAGTTTGGGGATGTCCCCTTCCTGTTCCAATATGACTGCACACCAGTGCACAAAGCAAGGTCCATAAAGACATGGATGACAAATTTGGGGTGGAGGAACTTGACAGGCCTGCACCACTACCTGATAGAACACCTTCGGGATGAATTAGAGTCGAGACTGCGAGACAGGCCTTCTCCATCCTATCAGTGCCTGACCTCACATATGCGCTTCTGGAAGAATGGTCAAACATTTCCATAGACACACTCCTAAACCTTGTGGACAGCCTTCCTAGAAGAGTTGAAGCTGTTATAACTACAAAGGGTGAGCCAACTTAATATTGAACTCTACAGACTAAGACTGGGATGCCATTAAAGTTCATGTTTGTGTAAAGGCAGGTGTCCCAATACTTTTGGTAATATAGTGTATATGTTGCGCTACCCCCGAAGGCGCCACTGGTAATAACTGTTTTCCCTAAGGCTACATGCACACCTAAGCATAGCACAGTGCCAGGTGCTGCACAACGTTGTTTTTAGCTTTTTTGTGGCGCGTTTATGGAGCGGCACCATTCATTTGAATGGGCCTCCCTGCACTCCAGTCGGAGCCTCTGTACTAACCATCCGAAGTTAGTACAGCGATCTCCCCCCGCTGAGCTGTTGTGTTCTGACAGGGGGACAGCCCCCTGCCAGAACACTCCAATCAACGCTCTCTGCCATTGAGTATGCGGCCGACTTCTGTCGGACAGACCGACATACAAACGGGCCAAATTTTGGCCGGTTTTTATTGAACTGGCGATGTGTCCTGACATTCGGCCCATGTGCATGGGGCTTTACACTCCCAGAATATTTCCTTGCTGTCAGGATGAATGAGCTCCTGCACTTGCATGTGAGTTATGGCAGCCCATACCAGCTGATCAAGATGGCCAAAGACCTGACAAAAAAAATCAGGGAGAAGATGGCGGCACCTGTCGGATTGTTGGAAAGGAGGTAAATGTTAGTGGAGTTTACTTCTTGCACTTGCTAACCACATAATGCATACATGCAGCAGGAAAAAGAGGCTGGAACACCTAGCTGACCGGAAAAAGCGGCTGAAACACCTAGATGACCACATGATGCATACATGCAGCAGCAAGAAAAGGAGGCTGGAACACCTAGCTGACCACATAATGCATACATGCAGCAGCAGGAGAAGGAGGCTGGAACACCTAGCTGACCACATAATGTATACATGCAGCAGCAGGAAAAAGAGGCTGGAACACCTAGCTGACCATATGATGTATACCAGCAGCAGCAGAGAAAAGAGGCTGGAACACCTAGCTGACCACATGATGCATACATGCAGCAGCAGGAAAAAGAGGCTGGAACAGCTAGCTGGCCACATAATGCATACATGCAGCAGCAGGAAAAAGAGGCTGGAACACCTAGCTGACCACATGATGCATACATGCAGCAGCAGGAAAAAGAGGCTGGAACACCTACCTGACCAAATAATGCATACATGCAGCAGCAGGAAAAAGAGGCTAGAACGCCTATCTGACCACACAATGCATACATGCCGCAGCAGGAAAAAGAGGCTGGAATACCTAGCTGACCAAATAATGCATACATGCCGCAGCTGGAAAAAGAGGCTGGAACGCCTATCTGACCACATAATGCATACATGCAGCAGCAGGAAAAAGAGGCTGGAACGCCTAGGTGACCACATAATGTATACATGCAGCAGCAGGAAAAAGCGCCTGAAACACCTAGATGACCACGTGATGCATACATGCAGCAGCAAGAAAAGGAGGCTGGAACACCTAGCTGACCACATAATGCATACATGCAGCAGCAGGAAAAAGAGGCTGGAACACCTAGCTGACCACATAATGTATACATGCAGCAGAAGGAAAAAGAGGCTGGAACATCTAACTGACCACATGATGCATACATGCAGCAGCAGAGAAAAGAGGCTGGAACACCTAGCTGACCACATGAGGCATACATGCAGCAGCAGGAAAAAGAGGCTGGAACAGCTAGCTGACCACATAATGTATACATGCAGCAGCAGGAAAAAGAGGCTGGAACGCCTAGCTGGCCACATGATGCATACATGCAGCAGCAGAGAAAAGAGGCTGGAAAACCTAGCTGACCACATGATGCATACATGCAGCAGCAGGAAAAAGAGGCTAGAACAGCTAGCTGGCCACATAATGCATACATGCAGCAGCAGGAAAAAGAGGCTGGAACACCTAGCTGACCACATGGTGTATACATGCAGCAGCAGGAAAAAGAGGCTAGAACACCTAGCTGACCACGTAATCCATACATGCAGCAGCAGGAAAAAGAGGCTGAAACACCTAGCTGACCAAATAATGCATACATGCAGCAGCAGGAAAAAGAGGCTGGAACGCCTAGCTGACCACATAATGCATACATGCAGCAGCAGGAAAAAGAGGCTGGAATGCCTAGCTGACCATATAATGTATACATGCAGCAGCAGGAAAAAGAAGCTGGAACGCCTAGCTGCCCACATAATGCATACATGCAGCAGCAGGAAAAAGAGGCTGGAATGCCTAGCTGCTCACATAATGCATACATGCAGCAACAGGAAAAAGAGGCTGGAACGCCTAGCTGACCACATAATGTATACATGCAGCAGCAGGAAAAAGAGGCTGGAATGCCTAGCTGACCACATAATGTATACATGCAGCAGCAGGAAAAAGAGGCTGGAACGCCTAGCTGACCATATAATGTATCCATGCAGCAGCAGGAAAAAAGAGGCTGGAATGCCTTGCTGACCCCATAATGCATACATGCAGCAGCAGGAAAAAGAGGGTGAAACAGCTAGCTGACCACATAATGCATACATGCAGCAGCAGGAAAAAGAGGCTGGAACACCTAGCTGACCATATAATGTATACATGCAGCAGCAGGAAAAAGTGTCCGAAACACCTAGATGACCACATGATGCATACATGCAGCAGCAAGAAAAGGAGGCTGGAACACCTAGCTGACCACATAATGCATACATGCAGCAGCAGGAAAAAGAGGCTGGAACACCTAGCTGACCACGTAATGTATACATGCAGCAGCAGGAAAGAGAGGCTGGAACACCTAGCTGACCACATGATGCATACATGCAGCAGCAGAGAAAAGAGGCTGGAACACCTAGCTGATCATATAATGTATACATGCAGAAGCAGGAAAAAGAAGCTGGAACGCCTAGCTGCCCACATAATGCATACATGCAGCAGCAGGAAAAAGAGGCTGGAATGCCTAGCTGACCACACAATGCATACATGCAGCAGCAGGAAAAAGAAGCTGGAGCGTCTAGCTGACCACATAATGTATACATGCAGCAGCAGGAAAAAGAGGCTGGAACGCCTAGCTGCCCACATAATGCATACATGCAGCAGCAGGAAAAAGAGGCTGGAATGCCTAGCTGACCACATAATGTATACATGCAGCAGCAGGAAAAAGAGGCTGGAACGCCTAGCTGCCCACATAATGCATACATGCAGCAGCAGGAAAAAGAGGCTGGAACGCCTAGCTGACCACATAATCCATACATGCAGCAGCAGGAAAAAGAGGCTGGAACACCTAGCTGACCACATAATGTATACATGCAGAAGCAGGAAAAAGCGGCTGAAACACCTAGATGACCACATGATGCATACATGCAGCAGCAAGAAAAGGAGGCTGGAACACCTAGCTGACCACATAATGCATACATGCAGCAGCAGGAAAAAGAGACTGGAACACCTAGCTGACCACATGGTGTATACATGCAGCAGCAGGAAAAAGAGGCTAGAACACCTAGCTGACCACGTAATGCATACATGCAGCAGCAGGAAAAAGAGGCTGAAACACCTAGCTGACCAAATAATGCATACATGCAGCAGCAGGAAAAAGAGGTTGGAACGCCTAGCTGACCACATAATGCATACATGCAGCAGCAGGAAAAAGAGGCTGGAATGCCTAGCTGACCATATAATGTATACATGCAGCAGCAGGAAAAAGAAGCTGGAACGCCTAGCTGCCCACATAATGCATACATGCAGCAGCAGGAAAAAGAGGCTGGAATGCCTAGCTGCCCACATAATGCATACATGCAGCAGCAGGAAAAAGAAGCTGGAACGCCTAGCTGACCACTTAATGTATACATGCAACAGGAAAAAGAGGCTGGAACGCCTAGCTGACCACATAATGTATCCATGCAGCAGCAGGAAAAAGAGGCTGGAATGCCTAGCTGACCACATAATGTATACATGCAGCAGCAGGAAAAAGAGGCTGGAACGCCTAGCTGACCATATAATGTATCCATGCAGCAGCAGGAAAAAAGAGGCTGGAACGCCTTGCTGACCACATAATGCATACATGCAGCAGCAGGAAAAAGAGGGTGAAACAGCTAGCTGACCACATAATGCATACATGCAGCAGCAGGAAAAAGAGGCTGGAACACCTAGCTGACCACATAATGTATACATGCAGCAGCAGGAAAAAGCGTCCGAAACACCTAGATGACCACATGATGCATACATGCAGCAGCAGGAAAAGGAGGCTGGAACACCTAGCTGACCACATAATGCATACATGCAGCAGCAGGAAAAAGAGGCTGGAACACCTAGCTGACCACGTAATGTATACATGCAGCAGCAGGAAAGAGAGGCTGGAACACCTAGCTGACCACATGATGCATACATGCAGCAGCAGAGAAAAGAGGCTGGACCACCTATCTGGCCACATGATGCATACATGCAGCAGCAGGAAAAAGAGGCTGGAACACCTAGCTGACCAAATAATGCATACATGCAGCAGCAGGAAAAAGAGGCTGGAACGCCTAGCTGACCACATAATGCATACATGCAGCAGCAGGAAAAAGAGGCTGGAACGCCTAGGTGACCACATAATGTATACATGCAGCAGCAGGAAAAAGCGCTTGAAACACCTAGATGACCACATGATGCATACATGCAGCTGCAAGAAAAGGAGGCTGGAACACCTAGCTGACCACATAATGCATACATGCAGCAGCAGGAAAAAGAGGCTGGAACACCTAGCTGACCACATAATGTATACATGCAGCAGCAGGAAAAAGAGGCTGGAACATCTAACTGACCACATGATGCATACATGCAGCAGCATAGAAAAGAGGCTGGAACACCTAGCTGACCACATGAGGCATACATGCAGCAGCAGGAAAAAGAGGCTGGAACAGCTAGCTGACCACATAATGTATACATGCAGCAGCAGGAAAAAGAGGCTGGAACGCCTAGCTGACCACATGATGCATACATGCAGCAGCAGAGAAAAGAGGCTGGAAAACCTAGCTGACCACATGATGCATACATGCAGCAGCAGGAAAAAGAGGCTAGAACAGCTAGCTGGCCACATAATGCAATACATGCAGCAGCAGGAAAAGGAGGCTGGAACACCTAGCTGACCACATGGTGTATACATGCAGCAGCAGGAAAAAGAGGCTAGAACACCTAGCTGACCAAATAATGCATACATGCAGCAGCAGGAAAAAGAGGCTGGAACGCCTAGATGACCACATAACGCATACATGCAGCAGCAGGAAAAAGAGGCTGGAATGCCTAGCTGACCATATAATGTATACATGCAGCAGCAGGAAAAAGAAGCTGGAACGCCTAGCTGCCCACATAATGCATACATGCAGCAGCAGGAAAAAGAGGCTGGAATGCCTAGCTGACCACATAATGCATACATGCAGCAGCAGGAAAAAGAAGCTGGAACACCTAGCTGACCACATAATGTATCCATGCAGCAGCAGGAAAAAGAGGCTGGAATGCCTAGCTGACCACATAATGTATACATGCAGCAGCAGGAAAAAGAGGCTGGAACGCCTAGCTGACCATATAATGTATCCATGCAGCAGCAGGAAAAAAGAGGCTGGAACGCCTTACTGACCACATAATGCATACATGCAGCAGCAGGAAAAAGAGGGTGAAACAGCTAGCTGACCACATAATGCATACATGCAGCAGCAGGAAAAAGAGGCTGGAACACCTAGCTGACCACATAATGTATACATGCAGAAGCAGGAAAAAGCGGCTGAAACACCTAGATGACCACATGATGCATACGTGCAGCAGCAAGAAAAGGAGGCTGGAACACCTAGCTGACCACATAATGCATACATGCAGCAGCAGGAAAAAGAGACTGGAACACCTAGCTGATCACATAATGTATACATGCAGCAGCAGGAAAGAGAGGCTGGAACACCTAGCTGACCACATGATGCATACATGCAGCAGCAGAGAAAAGAGGCTGGAACACCTAGCTGACCACATGATGCATACATGCAGCAGCAGGAAAAAGAGGCTGGAACAGCTAGCTGGCCACATAATGCATGCATGCAGCAGCAGGAAAAAGAGGCTAGAACACCTAGCTGGCCACATGATGCATACATGCAGCAGCAGGAAAAAGAGGCTAGAACACCTAGCTGACCACATAATGCATACATGCAGCAGCAGGAAAAAGAGGCTGGAACGCCTAGCTGACCATATAATGTATACATGCAGAAGCAGGAAAAAGAAGCTGGAACGCCTAGCTGCCCACATAATGCATACATGCAGCAGCAGGAAAAAGAGGCTGGAATGCCTAGCTGACCACACAATGCATACATGCAGCAGCAGGAAAAAGAAGCTGGAGCGCCTAGCTGACCACATAATGTATACATGCAGCAGCAGGAAAAAGAGGCTGGAACGCCTAGCTGCCCACATAATGCATACATGCAGCAGCAGGAAAAAGAGGCTGGAACGCCTAGCTGACCACATAATCCATACATGCAGCAGCAGGAAAAAAAGGCTAGAACACCTAGCTGACCACATAATGCATACATGCAGCAGCAGGAAAAAGAGGCTGGAACGCCTAGCTGACCACACAATGCATACATGCAGCAGCAGGAAAAAGAAGCTGGAGCGCCTAGCTGACCACATAATGTATACATGCAGCAGCAGGAAAAAGAGGCTGGAACGCCTAGCTGCCCACATAATGCATACATGCAGCAGCAGGAAAAAGAGGTTGGAATACCTAGCTGACCACATAATGTATACATGCAGCAGCAGGAAAAAGAGGCTGGAACGCCTAGCTGCCCACATAATGCATACATGCAGCAGCAGGAAAAAGAGGCTGGAACACCTAGCTGACCACATAATGTATACATGCAGCAGCAGGAAAGAGAGGCTGGAACACCTAGCTGACCACATGATGCATACATGCAGCAGCAGAGAAAAGAGGCTGGAACACCTAGCTGACCACATGATGCATACATGCAGCAGCAGGAAAAAGAGGCTGGAACAGTTGGCTGGCCACAAAATGCATGCATGCAGCAGCAGGAAAAAGAGGCTAGAACACCTAGCTGGCCACATGATGCATACATGCAGCAGCAGGAAAAAGAGTCTAGAACACCTAGCTGACCACATAATGCATACATGCAGCAGCAGGAAAAAGAGGCTGGAACGCCTAGCTGACCATATAATGTATACATGCAGAAGCAGGAAAAAGAAGCTGGAACGCCTAGCTGCCCACATAATGCATACATGCAGCAGCAGGAAAAAGAGGCTGGAATGCCTAGCTGACCACACAATGCATACATGCAGCAGCTGGAAAAAGAAGCTGGAGCGCCTAGCTGACCACATAATGTATACATGCAGCAGCAGGAAAAAGAGGCTGGAACACCTAGCTGCCCACATAATGCATACATGCAGCAGCAGGAAAAAAAGGGCTGGAATGCCCAGCTGACCACATAATGTATACATGCAGCAGCAGGAAAAAGAGGCTGGAACGCCTAGCTGCCCACATAATGCATACATGCAGCAGCAGGAAAAAGAGGCTGGAACGCCTAGCTGACCACATAATGCATACATGCAGCAGCAGGAAAAAGAGGCTAGAACACCTAGCTGACCACATAATGCATACATGCAGCAGCAGGAAAAAGAGGCTGGAATGCCTAGCTGACCATATAATGTATACATGCAGAAGCAGGAAAAAGAAGCTGGAACGCCTAGCTGCCCACATAATGCATACATGCAGCAGGAGGAAAAAGAGGCTGGAATGCCTAGCTGACCACACAATGCATACATGCAGCAGCAGGAAAAAGAAGCTGGAGCGCCTAGCTGACCACATAATGTATACATGCAGCAGCAGGAAAAAGAGGCTGGAACGCCTAGCTGCCCACATAATGCATACATGCAGCAGCAGGAAAAAGAGGCTGGAATGCCCAGCTGACCACATAATGTATACATGCAGCAGCAGGAAAAAGAGGCTGGAACGCCTAGCTGCCCACATAATGCATACATGCAGCAGCAGGAAAAAGAGGCTGGAACGCCTAGCTGACCACATAATGCATACATGCAGCAGCAGGAAAAAGAAGCTGAAACGCCCAGCTGACCACATAATGTATCCATGCAGCAGTAGGAAAAAGAGGCTGGAATGCCTAGCTGACCACATAATGTATACATGCAGCAGCAGGAAAAAGCGGCTGAAACACCTAGATGACCACATGATGCATACATGCAGCAGCAAGAAAAGGAGGCTGGAACACCTAGCTGACCACATAATGCATACATGCAGCAACAGGAAAAAGAGGCTGGAACGCCTAGCTGCCCACATAATGCATACATGCAGCAGCAGGAAAAAGAGGCTGGAACGCCTAGCTGACCACATAATGCATACATGCAGCAGCAGGAAAAAGAAGCTGAAACGCCCAGCTGACCACATAATGTATCCATGCAGCAGTAGGAAAAAGAGGCTGGAATGCCTAGCTGACCACATATTGTATACATGCAGCAGCAGGAAAAAGCGGCTGAAACACCTAGCTGACCACATGATGCATACATGCAGCAGCAGAGAAAAGAGGCTGGAACACCTAGCTGACCACATGATGCATACATGCAGCAGCAGGAAAAAGAGGCTGGAACAGCTAGCTGGCTACATAATGCATGCATGCAGCAGCAGGAAAAAGAGGCTAGAACACCTAGCTGACCACATGATGCATACATGCAGCAGCAGGAAAAAGAGGCTGGAACACCTAGCTGACCAAAGAATGCATACATGCAGCAGCAGGAAAAAGAGGCTGGAACGCCTAGCTGACCACATAATGCATACATGCAGCAGCAGGAAAAAGAGGCTGGAACGCCTAGGTGACCACATAATGTAAACATGCAGCAGCAGGAAAAAGCGCCTGAAACACCTAGATGACCACATGAGGCATACATGCAGCAGCAAGAAAAGGAGGCTGGAACACCTAGCTGACCACATAATGCATACATGCAGCAGCAGGAGAAAGAGGCTGGAACACCTAGCTGACCACTTAATGTATACATGCAGCAGCAGGAAAAAGAGGCTGGAACATCCAACTGACCACATGATGCATACATGCAGCAGCAGAGAAAAGAGGCTGGAACACCTAGCTGACCACATGAGGCATACATGCAGCAGCTGGAAAAAGAGCCTGGAACAGCTAGCTGATCACATAATGTATACATGCAGCAGCAGGAAAAAGAGGCTGGAACGCCTAGCTGACCACATGATGGATACATGCAGCAGCAGAGAAAAGAGGCTGGAAAACCTAGCTGACCACATGATGCATACATGCAGCAGCAGGAAAAAGAGGCTAGAACAGCTAGCTGGCCACATAAAGCATACATGCAGCAGCAGGAAAGAGGGGCTGGAACACCTAGCTGACCACATGGTGTATACATGCAGCAGCAGGAAAAAGAGGCTAGAACACCTAGCTGCCCACATGATGCATACATGCAGCAGCAGGAAAAAGAGGCTAGAACACCTAGCTGACCACATAATGAATACATGCAGCAGCAGGAAAAAGCGGCTGAAACACCTAGATGACCACATGATGCATACATGCAGCAGCAAGAAAAGGAGGCTGGAACACCTAGCTGACCACATAATGCATACATGCAGCAGCAGGAAAAAGAGGCTGGAACACCTAGCTGACCACATGATGCATACATGCAGCAGCAGAGAAAAGAGGCTGGAACACCTAGCTGACCACATGATGCATACATGCAGCAGCAGGAAAAAGAGGCTGGAACAGCTAGCTGGCCACATAATGCATGCATGCAGCAGCAGGAAAAAGAGGCTAGAACACCTAGCTGGCTACATGATGCATACATGCAGCAGCAGAAGATCGGAGAAAAAGGACGACGACGTACGT
>BLSH010276248.1:1562001-1584939 GCA_018402905.1 Glandirana rugosa | reverse complement strand
AGAATGCATACATGCAGCAGCAGGAAAAAGAGGCTGGAACGCCTAGCTGACCACATAATGCATACATGCAGCAGCAGGAAAAAGAGGCTGGAACGCCTAGGTGACCACATAATGTAAACATGCAGCAGCAGGAAAAAGCGCCTGAAACACCTAGATGACCACATGAGGCATACATGCAGCAGCAAGAAAAGGAGGCTGGAACACCTAGCTGACCACATAATGCATACATGCAGCAGCAGGAGAAAGAGGCTGGAACACCTAGCTGACCACTTAATGTATACATGCAGCAGCAGGAAAAAGAGGCTGGAACATCCAACTGACCACATGATGCATACATGCAGCAGCAGAGAAAAGAGGCTGGAACACCTAGCTGACCACATGAGGCATACATGCAGCAGCTGGAAAAAGAGCCTGGAACAGCTAGCTGATCACATAATGTATACATGCAGCAGCAGGAAAAAGAGGCTGGAACGCCTAGCTGACCACATGATGCATACATGCAGCAGCAGAGAAAAGAGGCTGGAAAACCTAGCTGACCACATGATGCATACATGCAGCAGCAGGAAAAAGAGGCTAGAACAGCTAGCTGGCCACATAAAGCATACATGCAGCAGCAGGAAAAAGGGGCTGGAACACCTAGCTGACCACATGGTGTATACATGCAGCAGGAAAAAGAGGCTAGAACACCTAGCTGCCCACATGATGCATACATGCAGCAGCAGGAAAAAGAGGCTAGAACACCTAGCTGACCACATAATGAATACATGCAGCAGCAGGAAAAAGCGGCTGAAACACCTAGATGACCACATGATGCATACATGCAGCAGCAAGAAAAGGAGGCTGGAACACCTAGCTGACCACATAATGCATACATGCAGCAGCAGGAAAAAGAGGCTGGAACACCTAGCTGACCACATGATGCATACATGCAGCAGCAGAGAAAAGAGGCTGGAACACCTAGCTGACCACATGATGCATACATGCAGCAGCAGGAAAAAGAGGCTGGAACAGCTAGCTGGCCACATAATGCATGCATGCAGCAGCAGGAAAAAGAGGCTAGAACACCTAGCTGGCCACATGATGCATACATGCAGCAGCAGGAAAAAGAGGCTAGAACACCTAGCTGACCACATAATGTATACATGCAGCAGCAGGAAAAAGCGGCTGAAACACCTAGATGACCACATGATGCATACATGCAGCAGCAAGAAAAGGAAGCTGGAACACCTAGCTGACCACATAATGCATACATGCAGCAACAGGAAAAAGAGGCTGGAATGCCTAGCTGACCACACAATGCATACATGCAGCAGCAGGAAAAAGAAGCTGGAGCGCCTAGGTGACCACATAATGCATACATGCAGCAGCAGGAAAAAGCGGCTGAAACACCTAGATGACCATATGATGCATACATGCAGCAGCAAGAAAAGGAAGCTGGAACACCTAGCTGACCACATAATGCATACATGCAGCAACAGGAAAAAGAGGCTGGAATGCCTAGCTGACCATATAATGTATACATGCAGAAGCATGAAAAAGAAGCTGGAACGCCTAGCTGCCCACATAATGTATACATGCAGCAGCAGGAAAAAGAGGCTGGAATGCCTAGCTGACCACACAATGCATACATGCAGCAGCAGGAAAAAGAAGCTGGAGCGCCTAGCTGACCACATAATGCATACATGCAGCAGCAGTAAAAGAGGCTGGAACGCCTAGCTGACCACATAATGTATCCATGCAGCAGTAGGAAAAAGAGGCTGGAATGCCTAGTTGACCACATAATGTATTCATGCAGCAGTAGGAAAAAGAGGCCGGAATGCCTAGCTGACCACATAATGTATCCATGCAGCAGTAGGAAAAAGAGGCTGGAATGCCTAGCTGACCACATAATGCATACATGCAGCAGCAGGAAAAAGAGTCTGGAATGCCTAGCTGACCACATAATGTATACATGCAGCAGCAGGCGTCTAGCTTTGAGACATGACATGAGAGCGCAGTCACTGATCGGAGGTCAGCAGGACAGGCTACTCAGTATGTGAGTGACTACAATGAGAGCCAATCAAAGCGGTCACATGATAGAAAAGCCAGCCACCTCCCAGCATTAAAGCTCACTTAAAGGGGCGCTGGGCAGGGTTGCCAAGTGCCTGTAAATGTTACCTATATCTGCTGATTTGCAAACTGTCCGTAAATGTCCATTAACAACAGCGGCTACCCATGAAAAAAATATGGCCACAGGCATGTGCAGTTTCGAAGCTGGCTGGTCTCAGGCGGGCTCGGATGTGGGGTGGGGGTGCAGTGACGTCATGGCGCTGCTTGGTGCCTTTTATAAATTACTGGAGGGGGAGCCGAGAGGGGTTCAGGAACAGGAGCATCACTGCCCGCTGCAGCCGCCTAAGTTATCACCTGGCTGTGATCAGGACAACGGTGCATGGCGAAGCAAGAGCAAACGTGGCATAAGAAGTAGATAGAGTAAAAGGACAGGGACATGTCTGTCTGCGGGATGTGCTCCAGCCTTCAGTGGCCACGCAATTTCTGTGGAGGGGGGGGGGATCACTGATGTAAGGGGGAATGAATACATTAAGTTAGGGGGGGGGCACTGATATCAAGGTTCTCCCTCATATCAGTAACCCCTGCCCCACCTTAGTGTATTCACACTGCAGAAGATGGTCTGTTCCAGGCGTTCCCCCTTAAATCAGTATCCACAGAGTCTCCCCTTACATCAGAGTCTTCAGGATTCCCCCTTGTAGAGGGAACTCTGCGAACCCTGATGTAAAGGGGAACTCTGGTGTAAAGGGGAATGCTGCAGACTCTGATGTAATTTGGAACTCTGATGTAAAGGGGGATGCTGCAGACTGATATAATTTGGAACTCTGATGTAAAGGAGAATGCTGCAGACTCTGATGTAAGTGGGAATTCTGATGTAAAGGGAAATGATGTAGACTCTAATATAATTTGGAACTCTGATGTAAAGGAGAATGCTGCAGACTCTGATGTAAGTGGGAATTCTGATGTAAAGGGGAATGATGTAGACTCTAATATAATTTGGAACTCTGATGTAAAGGGGAATGCTGCAGACTCTGATGTAAGTGGGAACTCTGATGTAAAGGGGAATGCTGCAGACTCTGATGTAAGTGGGAACTCTGATGTAAAGGGAGGTGCTGCAGACCCTTGTGTAAGAAGGGGGGGGGGGTCCCGAGATCAGAGACCGCCTTACATCAGAGTTCTCCTTTACACCAGAGTACTGGGTTCTATTAACCTGACCTATGTGTAAATGAAGAAATAGTTTTGTCCTTTGGTATAGCCTAAACACATTTCTGATCACACTAACTACATGTTTGTAGCTTGAGCATTGATATTTGCACTGAAAACTGCCATTTTGGCTGACTTTTTGAACTGGCCTCATACACACGGACGTTTTTTGGCGCCGACGTTTTCTGGCGTTTTTTGCAGCTCTCCATGTTAGTCAATGGCCCCATAAAAAGCCATGTAGATGGCATCGGCGTCAGTGAGCTGGAACTAGAACCCACAGCCAGCGCGTTCTGAGGCTGTAACGTTTTGGCGTTTTTTGACACCGACGCCGCAAAGCGCTCACTAACGTCGTACCGGCGTTTTTTGATGCCAAAGTTTTTAGGTTGAAAAATAGCAGAGGGCTGATTTAAAAAAAAAAAAAAATAACGCCTATTGACGCCGATGGATAACGCTGAAAAGCGGTGATTTTTTCCCCTGACGTCGGGCCCGACGGTTTGTTTATTTTATGCCCGTGTGTATGAGGCCTTAGTAAAAAACTTGGCTCTGTCAGTAAATGTTTTGTGTGGTGTCAGTAAATTTCTCCTCGGAAGGTTGGCAGTCCTGGTGCTGGGAGGCGGTGTGAAGGGGTTCATAGATATCAGGAGCAAACCTGGAATTTGTGGTGGGGAAGCACAGATATTATTCCTCAGACATTACTTTGTGGCAGAATCCGGGGGAGCTTTGGGGTTCTCTCAAAAAACGTCCAATGTGCTGGAGTTGTGATGGCGATACATGGGACGTCTGCCCCCTCATTCTGTGACACAGCAATACTAATACTTTGTCAGGTAAAGCAGCAGTGATAAATGGAGGGAGTGATGATGTCACTGTGCACTGTGTATTCGGGCTCATCCTGGGAACATCTGAGCCTGGCTTCCCCTCACATTCCTCGCCTGTAGGTGACGTCATGCCCGCAGGAATCCCTCTCTCGCTTCCAGGGTTCTCCTTATAAGGCGAACAAGGCGCGTGACGTCACGGGCCGGGATCGGGAGTAGCGTGTCTCCAGTGACTGGCACCGCCCCCCACCAATGGAATGGCAGGGAGCGGACAGCGGAGGAGGGCGGGACCCGGCGCCTTGGCTCCCTGTACGTGGGAAGGCGGGGCGGCGGGACGTCACCCAGCGGCCGGAGTTGGGAGTGTTGTGTGGAAGAGTCCGGAGAGTGGAGGAGAGGGGGAGCCCGGGGGCAGAGCGGAGAAGCCGGGGGAACACCGAGGAGAGCCGTAGCCGTCCATACACACAGTCCCGGGAGCAGCACATTCTTCTCCTTAGTGCTGACACCACCCGGCCGCCACCATGCCTGTCTTCCACACCAAGACCATCGAGAGCATCCTGGAGCCGGTGGCCCAGCAGATCTCCCACCTGGTCATCATGCATGAGGAGGGCGAGGTAGACGGCAAGGCCATCCCCGAGCTCACCGCACCTGTGGCGGCTGTCCAGGCGGCGGTCAGCAACCTGGTCCGGGTAAGTGACAGCCAATGCACACCTACCTCCGCCACTTACTGGTCTGATGACTATATAGTGTACCCTGGCCTCAGGAGCTTATAATCTAGCTTCATATACTAGGAGACCACCTGTGTGGGAGGAAACCAGAGTACCTGGAGGAGACCCACACATGCCCAGGGAGGATATGCACACTCTATGGGGGTGATCATTATTTATATAGTGTACCCTGACCTCAGGAGCTTACAATCTAACTTCATATACCAGGAGACCACCTGTGTGGGAGGAATCCGGAGTACCTGGAGGAGACCCACACGTGCCCAGGGAGGATATGCACACTCTATGGGGGTGATCATTATTTATATAGTGTACCCTGACCTCAGGAGCTTACAATCTAACTTCATATACTAGGAGAGCGCCTGGGTGGGAGGAAACCAGAGTACCTGGAGGAGACCCACACAAGCCCAGGGAGGATATGCACACTCTATGGGGGTGATCATTATTTATATAGTGTACCCTGACCTCAGGAGCTTACAATCTAACTTCATATACTAGGAGACCGCCTGGGTGGGAGGAAACCAGAGTACCCGGAGGAGACCCACACAAGCCCAGGGAGGACATGCGCACTCTATGGGGGTGATCATTATTTATATGGTGTACCCTGGCCTCAGGAGCTTACAATCTAACTTCATATACTAGGAGACCGCCTGGGTGGGAGGAAACCAGAGTACCCGGAGGAGACCCACACAAGCCCAGGGAGGATATGCACACTCTATGGGGGTGATCATTATTTATATAGTGTACCCTGACCTCAGGAGCTTACAATCTAACTTCATATACTAGGAGACCGCCTGGGTGGGAGGAATCCGGAGTACCTGGAGGAGGCCCACACAAGCGCATTCAATGGGGATCAGGACTTGAACCGAGGACCCCGGTTCTGACCTGGGCCACTTTGTCTCTTCCCTGCTTGTCCGTCTTTGTACAATACACATTTGGTAATGTCAAACCTGACGGAACCCCCGCGCATGCATGGTAGTGATGTCATCTCCGCCCGGCCAATGACAGCCGCCGGCGATTGAGACCTGGAAGCCAGCCAGCCAGCCGTCCAACTGAAGATGTCAGTTTCTGGGACTGGATTCAAGGGGAGTGTAGTTCCGCTTTAGGCTCCATTCGCCTTTAGCATTTTTGGATCTGGGGCAGAATCGTGATTTTTGCCCCGCAATTTCAAAATGCATTACAATTGCAAAGTTCGGGTACCGTTGCTTTCAATGGCTCCTAAAACGAGGTGCGGTTTTACTGTGATTGTCGCACAGCTCACAAGGCATGAGGCTTGTCGCCCAAAAAGGAGCAGGAGCTTCTTTGGGGTGACCAGCTTCACGCAATGGGATTTGGCACGTGACAATCAGTAATTAAAAATAATGACACCCTAACCTGCGTTTTGTGATTGTAGTGCGTCTTGATTTTGTGGGTAGAATCGCAGCCATTCTGCCCCAGATTCAAAACGCCAAATGTGATTGGAGCCTTTAAGCGGAATTTTACCAACAGGGTGGATTTGATTAAAATCAAGTTGATTTAAATCACTAGTAAAAAGGCTTGATTTAAATCAACTTCATTTAGCCCTGGGTCACATAGGTGCAATGTGGGAACCCTGCAAATCCACTACAGGTTCCCACATCGCACCCGACTCGCGCGGCAGTTCACGCTGTACATAGATTTGCAAAACAATGGGATAAAGGAATATTCCTGAACTTT
This sequence comes from Glandirana rugosa, assembly GCA_018402905.1. Taxonomy (NCBI): domain Eukaryota; kingdom Metazoa; phylum Chordata; class Amphibia; order Anura; family Ranidae; genus Glandirana; species Glandirana rugosa. The sequence continues at coordinate 1,578,461 of BLSH010276248.1, read as the reverse complement.
GTTTTATCTCATGGTACTGTGACATTGTGAGAATGTATCAATGCAGTGCATGTTATCTCAGCTTGCAGAGCTTGGATTCATTGAGTGAGTTTACCAAAAATGTAAAGGTTGCAGAATATACAGCCTCATGCTACATAGCTCCATTTCATGCTGAATAAACTAAATGATTCATGTATTCTAAATAGAAAACAATCTTTAGATAGATAGATTTTTACTCCAAAAGCATTTTATTAAAATAAATTTAATAAAAATCAAAAAAATTGTTTTAATAAAAAAAATGTGTTATATATATATATATATATATATATATATATATTTTTTTTTTTATCCAAACTGTTTGCCCATAACAACTTGATAAAGTCAATAATTCTGCCACAAAAATGAGTTTGTGCTGTAAATTGCCCCCAGCATTGTTCCTGTCTCTTCTTGCTGGAGGCTGCCATTTTGCTGAAGCCCAGAGCCCCTGAACAGCAGTAAATTATAAAGCGGAATTAAACCCAACAATATAGGCCTCATTCACACCATGGTGCACAGACGTCCCTTTTTCTGCAAGGGCTCAAAGAAAGGAATGGTTCTCTATGTGCACTGTTCACACCACAGTGTGCAGATTTTTTTTCTGCTCAGGAACCTGCACGGCAAAAAAAGCAACATAACATCAACATTGGTGTGGATAGGGCACATAACTGACGTGCAAGAAAACTTATGTCTCTGCAAGTGAAGTCTGCACTGTTTTCCCATCAGTTTTCATGCATGTATGGTGCCAACGAGCCGTTAACAGTTTCAAAAAACAGTTACGTTCCTGGAATGTCAGGGATGCTAACTGTCACATTTGCTTGTGTCCTCAGCCAAACTGTCAAACCACCAAATGGCTGGGGTCATAACTGACCACAGGTGCAGGACCATGGCAGTTGAAGATCAAAGGGAAGCCGCTTTCTTGGCTGTGAAGGATTGGCGGGTTTACTTCCGCTTTAAAGTGGTAGTAAACCCTCGTATCATTTTCAGCCAAGGAAGCTGCCATCTTGACCTCTGTTTAATCTACAACTGCTATGATGCTGCACATGTGATCAGCTATGACACCAGCCATTGGATGGTTTGACAGTTTGGTTTGGAGTAGTGGTTCTCAACCCTGTCCTCAAGTACCCCCAACAGGCCATATTTTCAGGTTTTCCTTTATCTTGCACAGGTGCTTTAGATCAGAGTCAATGGCTTGGTATTTTGGACAGCTATTTTATCTAAGAGAAATTCCCAAAACATGGCCTGTTGGGGGTACTTGAGGACTGGGTTGAGAAACACTGGTTTAGAGCACAACCAATGGGAGTGTTAAATTTCCGGCATGTTTCCCGGAAATGTAACTGTTTTTTAAACTGTTAAATGGGTTTACTACCGCTTTAAGGCTGCCAACAGATCGGTCACTATAAATTCGGTGTTGCCTAAAAATGGAGGACTGAGCATGTGCAGTGCAGGGTGAGGCAGTGTATTTCTGGATTTTACACAGTATAGACACTTATTGTTAATGTTTTACATAGCTATACCTGTAAAAGGGTCCAGCCTGAGATGATCTAGCAGCACTTAATTTTCTAACTAAAATTCAGTTTTAAGGAAAAAATAACGTAGAGTCCCGTGGCACATGGTGGGCGTGGCCTCACTGCTGTCAGTGGAAGGGGCGTGTTTAAAGTATAATTACAGCCTCAACTTAGTCTTAAAAATCCCCCCCAACACCTATGACTAACCAGTGTAAGAAATATGTAAATACTTACCTATTCTCAGCCCTCCCTGGTACAGTCACATGATACCCTGTGTCAGCCAGCGGTGGCTGCAGGGGAGAGGAGAGAGCGCTCTGACAACAGTGGTAAAGCCTGCAGTGGTGACGTCGCCCATAGGCTCCTATGGCCCATCTGTTGTCAGCACTCTCTCCTCTCCCTTGTGGTCAGTGCTGACTGACAAAGGAGCCAGAACACGTGACCAGACTGGATTGGGCTGAACATAGGTAAGTATACAGATCTTTCTTACACAGGTTAGTCATCATAAGTGTTAGGAGGGAGAAGGGGACCTTTTTAAGGCTAGTTTGGTTTAGGCTGGAGTTCTACTTTAATGCAGAACTGAAGGCAACATAAACTTATGAGCAGGCAGGCCATTCATTGTAGAAGAGACATGCAATGTTTCTTCTACAATAAAATACACCTACCTGTCTGCTTGCTGTCTTCTGTGGTATGTAAAGTGGGCCATGCTGGAGTCACGCTATCCCACACTGGCCAATGAAGCACCTGAAGGAACCGGGTGAAGATGCTGACCCCAGCAAGGAACCCTTCACAGGCTTTGGACTGTTGGATAGGAGGTAAGTACGGTGGCTTTAGTTCCATATAAAAGAGAAGTATGGGCTTAAAAAAAAAAATTTATACTCACCTAGGTGGATGCAGCATTGATCCGACGCTGCATCTTTCCCCCGCCAGCTCTGCAGTAAGAAGTGAGCAGTCAAACACCACTGACTGCTCTGTTCTCCCCCCTCCGCTCTGAGCAGAGAAGCCGGGACTGTTAGTCACCGCTCTGTGCTCTACCCCACCAGCGCACATTGGAGCTGTGGAGGGGCTGGCTCATACTCTCAATGTATCTCTGAGAGGCTGAGCCAGGTGCCGGTCCACGCATCTGGGTGGATCCTGACCATATGTCTGGTATCTTTTCAGAGTCTGGACCAACTGCGAGATGTCAGCTGACAGCAGGCTTTAGTCTGCTGTTGGCTGAAGATGGGTCACTGGAGTGCACAACGAAGTGCACTCCTGTAACCTACAGGAGAAATACAGCCAAAAAACATTTGGCTATACTTCTCCTTTAACCAGTTCCGGACCAGCTTGCGTACATTTGCTGCTGCAGGGTGGCCACAGAGTGGCACGATCCCGCGAATCGACGTTTATAAACGGCAGCTTGCTCGTGCCCGCCGCCCTCTCCAGCAGTATGGCAGCGGGTCAGGCGGACTCGATGTCCGCCAGCTACCTGTGATTGCCTGGCACAGAAGAAACAGAGAACTGCCGATGTAAACATGGCGGTTCCCTGCTGTCAGGCGGCATGTAAGAGATCTACCGATCCCTGTCACTGGGATCAGTTAGATCTCTTATGACCCTGGCAGCCCAGCCCCCTGACAGTTAGAACATGCTTAGGGAACACAGTTAGCCCCTAGATCGCCCCCTGCAGGTTAATCCCTTCACTGCCAATGACATTTACACCGTAATCAGTGGATAGTTACATTTCTGATCGCTGTATAAATGTCATTGGTCCCAAGAAAGTGTCAAAAATGTCCGACATGTCTGCTGCAATAGTACAGTCCCAATAAAAAAAATCGCAGATCGCCGCCATTACTCGTAACGAAAAAAAAAATAGTAAAAACGCCGTGCCGAATCACAAAAAGTGCTCTGGTCCTACAGTGGGAAATCCTTCCGGTCCTTAAGTGGTTAAATTGGGGACTTGAGCCTACTCGCTTTATAGAGACTTATGCCATAGTCCTTATAACTACAAAATATGATTTATTAGCTGTGTCCCAAGTGAGAGTATGTGCTTTTCTGCACACAGAATGTAGACAGAGATAAGGCACTTTGAGCCTTATTTTGCCCTCGTTCACATTGGAGCGACTTGTCATGCGATTTGGCAGGTGCACTGCCGACTTTGTGGTGCCGCATCATTTTGAAAAAGTAGTTCCTGCACTGCTTTTGGTGATTTCCGGTGCGACTTGCATAGACATCTGTGCATGAAGCCAGACGGGTGTCTTCCAAGTCGCACTGACATGCGGCTTTGAAATTGTACAATTTCAGGGGAAGTCGCACGATTTCAAAGCTGCATTTCGATATGAACAAGGGCTTAAAAAGAACATGCACGCCAGACATTTTTACATCTGCTGTTTTTGGCTTCAGGCGTTCTGCAGCCAGTAAACTCTCCAGCATGTTATCCATTTTGTCTATGTGCACACAGGCTTATTATCAGCATTTTTTTTGGCTGGGGGAAAAAAAAAAACAGAACTAGTGGGTTTGAAGTGGTTTTCAGCTGTAAAAATGCTCTGATGCTGAAAAACATGGCTTTTCTGCGTTTATGAGCATTTTCGAGCCATAAGCTTTTGTTGGAGTATAGTTTTGCTAAAAAAAAAACGCATACGCTAATGCAAAAACCCGGCATTCTACAGCTAAAGCTACTGGCGTTTTTTATAATGTCCAATGTGCATGAGGCCTAAAAAGTAAAGACTTCTTGGCAAGCAGCAACTGTTGAGACAAACACTCTTATGAGGAGTATGTAATGTATAATATAGCATATGGAGTGCAGGGGTCAGGGGTGCACACTGTACAGAGTGCACTGGTCTCAAGTATGTCCTGTACTGCCCAGTATACATACTGCAGTGCCAGATACTATAGTAAAAGTTCTGTACTGCACAGGATAAAGAGTATGGCCAGGAGGATGTAATGTACACTATATATTACAGAATCCTGACTGTTGCAATTTGTATGCAGTGTCGTAAAATGGAAACTTCTGACAACTATCCCTGTATACTGCACTATACAATATATAATCCTGACCCATGCCCCCCTTACACTAGGCTGTATGTTACATACTCCTGAGCACTGCACCCTGTAAGCTGTGCTGTACGTTACATAGTCCCTACTGATTAACGTTGTTTGCTGGGGTGTACTTTGCACACACCTGGTTGCTGTACTCCCCACGCATACAGAGTTGAGTATTTTGTAATACATAGCCCTGCATACAGGGTGAAGTGGTCAGGAGTATGTACCATACAGTGCTGTGGTCTCACAGGTGCCAAGCACAGGGGCACGTGCCATAGGTGCCTGGCGCTAGCAATGCCCCTGGCTACTAGTATTTACAGTGCATGGAATCCCTGTATGTCTGTATGTTACATAGATCACATCAGCATTAGAGGCAACAACTTTTCTTGGATGGAATTATGAGGCAGGAAGCCAACTGTGTGTAAGAGGATGTTACTCCATGCGTTGTTGCTTTGAATTTGCATAACCTCTGATAACCTGATGATTATCATGTATACTTATCAGCATGCTGTAACAGACAGCCACTTCTGAAGAAAATAAAATACAGTTCCTGTTAAAGTGTATGTACAGTCATAACTTCCTTTTTATTTTTTCTAGTACTAAGGTATGCAAGGGTTAAAACTCCTATCAGGTTAGTTTTTGTTCAGCTGGATAGATTTCCCTTCAATTCCTGTCCTGGAATGTGATTCGCATCCTAAAGACTTGTCACAGGAACAGGTGTCCCCATAGCAGGACTTTCCCACCCCTCAGATTTTGAATTTCTCATCCTTTTTCTGTGTGAATGACAGTGGTCATCAGGACTAGGGGTCGACGAATTCTTGGTGCGGCCGATATTGATTTTTTTTTTTTTTTGCAGAATTGGTATTGGCCACAAACGTACCAATGTTACCGACATTGCTTCATAGGGTTGTACCGGGGTGATGCCTGCAGCTGCAGGTATCGCCCCGTACCATTCTTTAGAGCCAGCTTTCTTGTAATGACAACTGATGCGGCTAATGAGCTGCTCGGCTGTTAATACAAGCAGCGGGAGGGGACGTTCCCCTCCCACCACTCCACCTGGGTTCCCTGTGCCATCAGGAGGCCCGAGCGACCAACCAGCACATCTACCAGCTGGCCGAAGACCCGAAAGAAGCCAGAATCTGCTTTGTTCAGTCTTGGATTTAGTAACCCGGCATCCTAAGGCGCCAGTTATAAAAAATACAAAGTATTCACAAATGCCGATCTTGCTGTTTTTGAATACTTCCAAATGCAGAGGAGGGGTTTGGGATCTTATAGACCCCAGATCCCTCTATAAAGAGTACCTGTCACTAATACTGTCACAAGGGGTGTTTACATTCCTTTTGACAGCAATAAAAGTGATAAAAAAAAAATTAAAAGGACAGTGTAAAAACAAAAACTTTTAAATCTACAGGATATGGGCACCTGATATCAGCGCCTAAGAGGCAGCCGAAAAACTGGTATCGGCCCTGAAAAAACATTATCGGTCGACACCCCCCCCCCCCCAATCGGGACAAATGCAGGAGGTAATCTTCCCAGCAGGGGCACATTTTGCCTTTTATATACACTTTTTCAGGCTCCGTTCACACCTAATGTAGTTCGCTTTTGGTAGTTTCTACAGTACTTTTTGCTGTGCGTTTTTGTACATGCAATTTTTATTCTTTTTTTTTTGGTCAATTTGTAGTTGGGCAGATTAAAAAATGCACTACATGCTTTTCTGCAACTTCTCCATTGAAGTCCATTGAACCAAAAAAAAAGCAAAAAAATGCACCGCTTTGCGTTTAAAAAAAGTAAGTACAACGTAAGTACGTAGGACCATGGATGCAGGTTTCTCTGTTTTTGTTTTAGAGATCTGAACGCAGCCCAGGTTTATTTATCTTAGTGTAGCTGTGTGCAAGCCCCCATAGAAAACAATACACCTGGGTTCAGATTCTTATAGGAAAAGTTCACCTTTTACAAAAAAATAAGTGCATATTTTTGCAGGTAAAAAAATGTGCATGTCTCTTTTTTTTTTCACTTGGAGCCCGGAAAGCATTGCACCCATGATCACCAGGCCGTAGCCATGCAGGACTCCTGCAGACTTTTCTGTGTATCTGCTCGTATCTTGGGCATGGTAGTTCATCGATCACTACAAGCCATCCACTGTCACTGGAAGAGGGGGGTTGGGGGTGGCGAGGAGGCTGCAGCTGCACCCTAAATATGGGTAGAAGATGTAACATTTTCCAATAGGTGAACTTGTCCTGTAAGCTATACTGATATAAATGCTGCATTATTTGTGGCTGTGTTCATAAGCCCAAAAATACTTCTCTCTGCTGCTAGCGCTTGTGTTTGGTGTATACTACTAGTGAAGAATCTTCTGCATCTGACAGAGTTTCAGGTGTGTCCAATGCCTGGTCCCACTCTGTGTTTTCTAAATGTCGCTACAAGACACAGCAGTGATGTCAAGGCCAGAGGCAGGAACTATATCACTGCTATGAGAGGCAAAGTGGCCTCTCTGCGCTAAATCACATATGAAACATGATCCAGCACTTCAGGCTGGGGGCGCGTGCCCGCCGCCCCGGCTGCGGTTGGATTAGGTACAGCACAAGACAATCAGCGGGTGCCGGCCAATGACTGACCACTGGCAGCCGCTGATCAGCTCTGTCACTTCAGGGAAGGGAGCTCTTGTAAACAACACAGAGCTCTGAATACTGACAGACGATTGCCTCTGCTTTGTGGGGAATAAAAAAACAGCAAGAGCAGCATATAACACTTAGTAAGAGCAGCATATAACACACATTACAAATAGTTGGATGCACATTTAACCCTTTGACCCTAGATGTTAACCCCTACCCAGCTAGTGTCATCAGTACAGTGACAGTGTATAGTATTAGCACTAATCACTGTATTGGTGCCACTATCAGAGTACCCTCCAGCCAGTGTCAGATTGCCCGCCATACTATCAGTCACACTAGACGTTGCTAATCACCACCATTACTATTTACCCCTTCAGCCCCGGAAGGATTTCACACTTTAGGAACAGAGCAATTTTTGCGATTCGGCACTGCATCACTTTAAATGACAATTGCGCGGTTGTGCGACGTTGTACCCAAACAAAATTTGCTTACTTTTTGCAAAAAAAAAAAAAAAAAATTCTTTTTGCTAAAATACAAATCCAAAAAAAAAAAAATATAAAAAAAGTTTTGGCCGATTTTATTATTCTTCCCCATATTTTTGGTAAAAAAAATCGCAATCAGCGTTTATTGATTGGTTTGCGCAAAAGTTGCCGCGTTTATGAATTTTGAGAATTCTTTTCTGGGGTTTTTATTTATTTATTTATTTTTTACTCGTAATGGCGGCGATTTGTGATTTTTAGCAGTACTGCGATATTGCAGCGGACATGTCGGACCATTTTGACACTTTTTTTGGGACCATTTTTTTGGACTATAAAAATGCACTGATTACTGTGTAAATGCCATTGACACTGAAGGGGTTAACTTGGAGGGGGCGCTCTAAGGGTTAACTGTGTGTATGCTCACTATGTTCTAGCTGTATGGGGGCTGGGCTGGCTGGGGGAGGGGAGTGATCACAGCTTCCATATACAGTAGCCTGTGATCACAGCCCTTCCCCCTCTGTCAGAACCAAGATTCGTGTTTACATACACGGACCTCCGTCCTTTCACTGCGGGGGCCATCGCGGGTAGCCGGCGGAGATCGAGTCCGCCCTACCCGCTCCCTGGCCCCCTCGGAACACAGTGAGTGGGACTCCGGCGGCGTGAACCTCATGTTCGCAGTTTCATGTTGTCTTTTGCAGCAAGCCCCAGCCAAAAATGCATCATGTCCATAATCTATGGCCCTTATTTTCTCTATTAGGTCTGCAGTTTCTGACAGTCTTCACAAGCATTACATATATAAAACATTATGTGCGGCCCTTGGGTGATGACGGGCCACCTTTGAGTCGCGTTTTAGCTCATAGGTTTACAACCACTGACTTATCTCAAATGGTTTAGTAGTTTTGGCTTTGAAAAGTAGGCTTAGAACTTCAGTTGGGTATGTATTACTCTGTGTCCCCACTAGGTAGAAACGCCCCCACCCAACCTTTATATTGGTGACCATGATCATTGTGGCAGAGAGCCATGGGAAATCCAAAATGTTGTATATGTCAGTGAACAGGCAAAGGGAAATCTGCCAGTAAGGACACCTGTCCGGTGATAAGAGGGGATTCCAGCACTTCCTGTTGTGTCTTCAGAACAGGAAATGAAGGACATCCCCCTGGGGGCACAGATTCCCCTCCTACACCCTTCTCCATACTAGATAAAAAGCGGATTGACTTAAACTAGAAGACCTTTTTTAGCCAGTTTAGGAAAACTGATCTAAGCTAGAGCTTGCACACGGGCTTTATTCCATACTGGAACATTTCCAGGAATTGGAAGCATACCATACATTCTGTTTTCAAATGTGTTTTGTATTTACAAAGTGAGGACTTCATAGGAATGAATTGGTCTGTTTACTCCAGGTTTTGGAAGTCACAGCATTTCTATTGATGGTATATTTTGTTTTCTAGTTCACTGCAGAAAATATGCACACATGAAGATTGTTGCTATACTTGTGCATAAACATCCGATGGGGTGAATATTGTATGTCCCCCTCATCAATCACAATGTCAGTTGGAAGCCGTTTCCTTTGGTGGTGTCATTCATGTGTGCAGATCATGTTTCTAGACTGCATTTCATTTCAAGACTTCATGAATACAATTCTTTGCTGATTTTTGTTTTATTTCTTCTACTTGCAGTTAGTTTTTGAAATAAACCCACCATACTATCAACGCTTTAAGCTGCTAGTAGAACTATACAATCTGGTACCTGAATGTACTATTTACAACCTTGCAGAACTCCCTAAGAGGGATCATCAAGGCAGCCAGAAGACTAGCATTTTTCAGATGGAGTCCGCAATTGCCCCTCGCATATTCCGCTGTTTTCTTTTATTAGGGAACATAAACTTTAATTGAGAAAAGCAGAAGGTGCGGGTTGTACTTTTAAAGGAGTAGAATGATCCTATTTTTCAGCTGTGCACTTAGTTTTGTACTCAGTCGGTCCAGACTCTGGAGGGTCCCGGCTTTACTGTCGGGATCCACTCAGATGCTAAACCGGCAGCTGGCTTAGGCTCACAGCGGCTCCCACCCCCTCCACAGCCTGGAACTCCAGTGAGCATTAGAGGGGCAAACTTTTTTTCGTTTTTGAAATGGAAATGACTGTAAACGAAACAGTCCTAGACGTGAGTTACCGCGTTTAGCAGCGTTTACAAGCTGCTTGAGTCTGAACCCATTTTTTTGCGTTCCAAAAAAAGCCTTTAAACTCAACTGCCTGGAATCTACCTTAAACGACCCTGTGTAAATGTACTGATAAGATAACATAGAGGAACGTTCAGGGGCAGCTGAAAAAAAAATGCCCAAATGCCTCTAAACGTCCATTTACCAGCAGCAGTGTAAATGAGGCCTAGACAGTTGCTGTCTTTCTGCCCACAGAAGACCAAGAACTGAGCAATCAGCAGTCTTTAATCACTCATTTCTCTGTCTTAGAGCGGGGCGGGGGAGACAGATGCAGCATTGCATGTATGATTTGTTTTTGTTTTTGTTTTTTTTTTTTATCTCCTACTACTTTTAAACAATGTGGCTACTTGGTTCCTGTGATTTCTTTCACACTCCAAGTTGTGTGTTTTTTTGAATTTTTTTTATTTGAATGATTTCTATAAGTGGTGTGGCTTGTGTATCTTCATATGATCAGTAAAATTATATGGAATGTGCATTGTAATACTTGATTTCCTATCACATAGCTAAAAAAAATAATGAAAATAATACTCCCAATCTCAGTCCTGTTGAAGAATGTTGGAGAATGTCATAAATCCCCGTCCTCTGTGTATGAGGAGGGAGGTTTGAACTGCCCAGCAGCTGGCCTGGTCCCTGCAGACATTTGTTACCAGCTGTAGTTTGTGTCATGGAGATGGGAGAGGAGGGCTGGAAAGAGGAAATGTTGACTTATTCAAATTCCATTACAATTTGTCTGTTAAATGTTACAATTAGATTTGCCCGGAGGCATTTACTGCAGAGCTACAATAGTAATCTACTAATCAAAATCACTGGATACTATTCTAACAAGCTCACGTTCTATTCTCCTCTTGCTGCTCCAGTATTCTTAGTTCAGGCTCCATGTGTAATCTGTTGTCTTTTCTATCTGGTCCCTGTCCTACTTTGTCACATCCTTTCAGTCAGCATGGACATTTCTTTTTCTGATCAAACAGTCCAGATCCATGTCCTCTCATACTGGAATACACTCTGTAGTTCCATAGCTGGATAGTAATCATAAGGCAGAGGGCCAAATCCAGCCTCTAGATTAGTCATATAGTCCTGGCCTGGAGAAGATAAAGCCAAAACTGGGTGGTCATAATTCCTTGTATAGTATTGTTCCTTCAGTTAACAGTTAGCAAAGGCTGTGCATGTGTGTGTTTTGAAGTTGCCTTTTTGTTAACCTAATCCCTTTATACATGTCGTCTTGTTATAATTTAGAGCAGTTTAATTTCTTCACTCTGACTGAAACATTAAAGTAGTATCAAGCCCTCCTCCTTAATCGTAAAGTATTTGCTTCTACCATGGAACTTTAAGGGCCCTTTCACACTGTGCTGGTTAAGGAGCAGGCACCTGCCAGCGTCCTTAACAACCAGTGAATAACCGGCACCCGACTGCGTCCTTAACATCCAGCTAATCACGCATATGGGCTATATTGCAATGCATTTTAAATGTGTGTGGTTTTTTTTTTTTTTTTGAGACATTATCCCCAATATCCTAATTTTGTTGACACATACTCCCTATGGATCAGATGAGTGCCGCTGCTTGAACTTTGATGGGGGAGCTCACATTGTAGACATCAATGGGACATCAGTGGTATTGGGTCCTTCATCCCCACTGATGGCACAGGGAGTGTGCCCCCCCCCCCAGTGCACTCATGTTGCCAGTACATTCAGTCTAACCTCCCCCAGTGATCAAATGGTGCATGTGCACTCACACCTTAGTTGGCACATCGTTATGCTCACATGACCGCCCTCATTCCTCTTGCATGGGTAACATGGAGCTTGGCACACTCAGTCACTGCCTGAAGCATGCACTTCAGGGTTGGCTCCACGGGACCCTTCAAGGTAAATGACAATGGATTATAGAAAAACTTCAAGATGGAGTGCAAAAAAGTGACAAGCTACAGCAAAAGGCAAACGTGTTAAGTCCTCTAGTATGCCGTTATATATTGCATTTAATGTTAAAGGTTTGATAACACTTTAGATCAGGTAATAGAAGTAAAACCTGTTTTAGAAAGTACCTAAAACTGAAGAAACAAAGATAAGCAGATTGAAGTGAAATAGAATTTTGAATGTCTAATTGATTAGCGTCCGTTGTTTATCTTCCTGTTACGCAGCGTTCCTGAAATGGTTGGATATTGGATCTTTTCTCAGCCAGTTGGAGATGTAGGATGCAGCTATAAAACCTAAAAGAGGTGCCTTCCCATCCTGGCTCATATCGCCTTCTAAATGTGGCCACACAGGACAGCTCTAGACTGCCTGGAGACAGGGCAGCTGAGGGACAGGTGTCATATTGCCACCCGCTGACTCCCATTCCACTTTTCACACACTGCTCTGTTTATCTGGGAATCTTAATATCCTAAAACTCCGCTCCGCTTATAGTTCTAGGTACAGTTTGAGCAAACAATTGAGCTGTGAATTTTGTGCTGTCATACTTATAATCATGTCACTTGTATGATGAGTAGAGTCAGCTGTGATGTCATCATGTCACTTGTATGATGAGTAGAGTCAGCTGTGATGTCATCATGTCACTTGTATGATGGGTTGTGTTGGTTGTGATGTCATCATGTCACTTGTATGATGAGTTGTGTTAGCTGTGATGTCATCATGTCACTTGTATGATGGGTTGTGTTGGCTGTGATGTCATCATGTTACTTGCATGATGGGTTGTGTCAGCTGTGATATCGTATACAGATTGCGACTGGGACACATACTCTGCTTATTACATTAGGATAGTGTACTGATTCATAACATTGAAGGGACTCTGTCATGAAACACAAGTAGGATAGCCTTCCACTTCCCTCCTCTATAGACTGGCTCCCTCGCTGGGATTTTCCCTTGATAGTTCTAAAGCTGGCCATACATGGATAGAAAATCGTTCGAAAAAGTGGTCGATAATGACGATAAGCTTGATTGTTTGACTTTATAAACGTTAGTGGGCGCATTCCGATTACCGAAATGCAAAATTTTTATGCCAAAAGAAAAGATCTGTCATGTCGGAATTTTGTTTGATAATCAAACGATTTTCTAAACCTTAGTAATGAAATCAGTTGTAAATAAAGTGCAGCGCATGTGCGTTGACGTTGATCGAAAACATTTTTACCACTCATGTCGTTGATGATCGATAATATGTTGACAAGTGTTCGTCCGAATTTATTTTGCAACTATTTTCTATCCATGTATGGCCAGCTTTAGTGATTTTGTCACTCACAACAGGATTTCTCCCGTGACAAGGCCCTGATGGAAGAGGCTATTTTTTGATTTGTGTTTCCTGACATCTACAGTATGCTAGTTCTGAAAACGTAACGCTAAACCTATTTACATGACCATACGTACAGCATCTAGTTGTCATACTCGTGTGCGCAGTATACAAATCTTTGCACCCATTCAGACATCTACGCCTGGCAGCATATTGTTGCCCTGCATTCAGACATCTACGCCTGGCAGCATATTGTTGCCCTGCATTCAGACATCTACGCCTGGCAGCATATTGTTGCCCTGCATTCAGACATCTACGCCTGACAGCATATTGCACTGCATTCAGACATCTACGCCTGGCAGCATATTGTTGCCCTGCATTCAGCAGTGTAAAAAAAGGGACACAGCTGCCTCCGGGGCCATAAATTTCAACATTATTTACACGTTTGTGCTAACGTTTGCACGTAGACAGCACACAGCATTAATTCACCCTTTTGGCTGCCGCTGCTCTGGGCTCTCATAAAAAAATATCAAAATAAAATAATGTGTAGCTAGTGGCACCTCTGCAGAATGACCCGAGACCATTCTGAATGACTAAAAGGCTTAGGGCATTTTGTTTATGCGGTGCTGCCACATGAATGACTGTTTCCTGGACAATGTAACCCTCAATAGTGTGTACTCAGCAGCTGTACGTACAGTGATGATAGTGGGTTGCTAGAACTGCACCTTGTCCATTCAGAAATAGTTCTGTGTTCTGTGATTGGAAGAGGGTTGGGCAGATGAACATCACAATCTCCCATCTTCCAATCATAGAACACCTTGTACCCCGTAAACAGAATGCACATTTTTTTCTGAATGGACAAACTGTGATGGGAACAGCCAACTGTTATCACTGTAGGAGGGCCAGAACTGCACATTTTGGCGCCAGAAATTCAGTGCTTACTCCAGTGATGGAATCATTTGAAACAAAAGGCTTGTTTAGACTTGCGATTGGGCAGCATTGAAAACGTGCTTGAGTCACGTTTATAGCGCTCCCTCTTAAGTGGAAAAGGCAGTGGATGGGGGTTTTACTGCGGTCACAATGCTTTGCACCTGCAGCAAAAATGATCACTTCTGTTACGGTCACTACCACCTACGAACAACACCCATTCAGGTGAATGGGGATGCAACACAATTGACCTGCAAGCACATCCGTGCAATTGATACATAGCCTTAGAGTTTCACTTAACACTGCAGCACCCCCACACGTGGGGCACCCATTGCAGGTCATTTTATTTTTAGAAAGCAAATCTCTAAGGCTCCGTTCACATCTAGGTGTTCCTATTTTTCAGGCTTTTTTAGGGCATTTTTGCAGCGTTTTTGTGCAGGCATTTTGAAGTTCAAAGGTCACCAATGTAAAAGTAGTAAAACTGCTGTAATCTGCAAAAAAGAAGCTCATGTACTTTTTTGGGTGACAGAGTTTTGCTTTAGGCGACAGAATGCTCAGATGTAAACAGGGGCCGTTGAAGTGAATGGGATTTGTCTTGTTGGCGGTTTTAGAGCTAAGGCTTAGAGCAGAAAAACGGCAAAAAATGCCTGGATGTGAACGGAGCCTAAACAAGTGTGCTCTTTAACCACTTCTGCCCCAGCTGCCCTCCTTTTACTGCGGCAATGTGGTTCGTTCTGGCGGATCGCCTTCATTGTACGTTGGTCGCGGGAACTCACTTTTGTGGGTGCGCACACTCCCATTGGCCAGCGGGGGAGCCAATCAGCGGATGGGGTGGACTCTGTCCGCTTGCCATCTGCGATCGTTCCCCGCAGTGACAGAACAGGGATCTACCTGTGTAAACAAGGCAGATCTCCTTTCTGACAGGGGAGATCACTCAGTTCCTGTCTTTGTGCTATGCAGAAAGACGGATCTGTGTGTTTCCTCGGCCACACAGTCCCCCATACAGTTAGTAACACCTCCCAGGGAACACATTTCACCCCTGATGTTAACCCCTTCCCTGCCAGTGTCATTAGTACAATAACTCTGCATATGTCACTGGTTCCCAAAAAAGTGTCAAAAATGTCAGGTGTCTGATCTGTCTGCCGCAACATCGCAGTCCCGCTAAAAATCACTGATCGCTGCCATTACTAGTAAAAAAATAAAAATGCCATAAATCTATTCACTATTTTGTAGGCGCGATAACTTTTGTGCAAACCAATCAATATACGCTTATTGCAATATTTTTTTTTTTTTTTACATATTGGCCTAAACTGATGAATACATTTTGTTTTTTTACATTAATTTTTTTTTTCAAAACTGTCGCTCTTTTTTTGTTTATAGCGCAAAAAAAAAAAAAGAGGCGATCAGATACCACCAAAAGAAAGCTCTATTTGTGGGGAAAAAAAGGGACGTCAATTTTGTTTGGTTACAACGTCGCACAACCGCACAATTGTCAGTTAAAGCGATGCAGTGCCGTATCGCAAAAAATGGCCTGGTCATTAAGGGGGAAATCTGGTCCTTCAAATGGAGTTCCACCCAAAAGTGGAACATCCGCTTTAAGATCTCCTCCCCAGCTGCTGATACTAAAACTGAGCTTTTGAGGAGGAGGGGGGTGTAGATACCCAGTTTTTACGGGTACTTCCGTTCCGGTCGCCTTAGGCGATCGGAAGTGGAAGGTTGCCTTCCCCCTCCCTCCCGAAGTCTACTGGGACACAGGACAGGTCCTGGACTTCGGGACCAATCACAAACTGCTCGCGCATGCGCAGTGCATGCCTAGCCGTGAAGCCACTAGCTGTCACGGTCGGGTGCCCACACTAGGAATGACAGCGCTGCGGAGGGGTGGGGAGAGATCCGAGACTCCAGGCGGTCGCATTGCTGGACCGGGAGACAGGTGAGTGTCTGTTTATTAAAAGTCAGCGGCTACACTTTTTGTAGCCGCTGACTTTTAATAAACATAGAGAACGGTGGAACTCCGCTTTAAGTGGTTAATTTGTTGCAATCTTTAGAAGTGGTGGCTGCATTGTGATTGTGGGTTTTTTTTTTTTTTTTCACCTTTCGTCTTGATTTTTCCCCTTTGCAACAGATTTCTTGTTGCTGGGTGGCTACAGTTTCTCCTCCTGCTGTATCTATGGAAGGAGCCATGGCTGTCACCCAGGCTAAACTACTGAAAATTATTTGTCTGTGAGTGGACAGAGGGCCAGGTCGTTACGCTGGCGGACCTCAGAGCCTAGAGAGGGGTGGGGAGGCGTCGCGACAGTAAGGATCACACCCGTGGGCTGGCACTGTCGATCACCGAAGTGCCGATCCGTACGTGACGCGTACGCGCTCGTCAAACACTAACCAGGGCTTCAGGTCCTGGACAGGACACAGGGTCATCTGAAGCCCTCCCTCCCCCTTCCGTTGGAAGGTGAAGGCTAGCGGATTCCGCTGGCCTTGCCT
>BLSH010276248.1:1545091-1561449 GCA_018402905.1 Glandirana rugosa | reverse complement strand
GGAGAGGGGGTATCGACCAAAAAATGGTCACAGAGGACTTCTGAGTGACTTCTGAGTGACCTCAATGCCCAAATAATTGATTGAAATAAATATGCAGCAAAGTATGGAGTGGCGGGGAACAGTCAACGGGGTGAACGGATAGAGCCTTCAAGGATGTAAATAACAGATGAACTGCTGGGCTATTAAAATAAATCAGTCCTCAATACACCGATATATATATATTTATTGGATGTGTATGGTAAAGAAATGCCCAGATACTGATGGAGTAGACCGTAGATAACCGGATGGCTGTTCTGGAAAGATACAATCTGTCACTGTCATAGACATAATGGGCTAAAATGGTCTCCATACCCTGTGGTAGATCATCATTCACGATCAGGGTGGAACACGCATATAGCGCATCACAGTTCAGAGCCCAACACACAGTGCATTATAGAAATAAAAGTTTGTATAGTTATGTAGTGTCTGTACATTTTATTTTTTTTCTATTGTACTAATTAAATTTTTTATATTTAAGTTTTCGTTTTCATTCTTTTGGGCAATATATCCCAGTGGCTCCCTAAGTGGCGTTTTGAACATTCTCCCTTCTTGAGTTGTTCCTATCGATTATATGTAGTTGTTTAGCCACTGAGCCCCACACCATTTGTAGTGTGTGGACTTGCCCTGGGGATACTGTTATAGTTCACCCCAACATATTTATATACCCCATGTGCGTCTTAACCCTCTACTTTTTTGTTGTGCAAGGGTAGGTGCTTGGCCCCGAATGCATACTATGTGCATGTGGGTGGAGTCCATACAGCTGCTGGGTGTCCATTCATTGGGCTGCATTTATTCTGCTCCACATGCAGAAACAAAGGCCTCGTTCATGCCATGTGAATGAGGCCATGTGTCATCTTAAAGAAGATTGCTGCATTATACATGTGAAATGTTTTGCAAGTATTCTGTATAGTCAAGCCAATTAATTCTGGAGCATGAAGTCACTTTAAGTAAAGCTGAGCATGTTGAAACTAGTGTTTGTGTTTGGTTGTCGGCTTTATTTAAGAGTTGTAACTTTTCTGCTTTCTGGCCAATGTGTGGTTTGCCATTGCTGGCCTGCTTCCGCAAAAAAAAAGTTGCATGGCTTTGTGTGGTTTCCAGACCTCTGTCATAGACCTGTTTGAAGCATGCAGCAAAAAGAGAAGTTAGAATTCTTTTATTCTTGAAGCCAAACCATCAACACGGCATATGGTCAGGGAACTTTATAAGGAGGGGACAGCAATGGCAGCTCACATTTCTTCCATAAGTGTATTGGTATAAAATGATTTCCTACACTGGTTCATGTATACACAAGACTGAGCGTACTCTGGCATAATGCCAGGGTTTTCTGTACTTCTGCAGTTGTTGAGTCATATGGGAACTCTCATTCCTCTCACTTCTGGACATTTCTACATTTTGTGAAGTGACAGTTAAACTTTGTACTGCCCTCAGCATACAGGAAAGAGGGCTTGGGGACAGGCCTGTAGATCTGCCGGATTATGGCACATGCATGTAATGCAGCCTGACGCCGTGCCCAGGCCGCTAGTTCCACTCCTCACCCATAGGCCACGTCCGGTATCCCTGGTGAGATGCTTCAGGTATATTCAGGACGGACTTCTGCTTGAGTGTGTATTTATCACAGCAGTATATAGCATTTAACTAGGGTACCCAGACACCCTGGGGTGCCTTCAGGTTTCTTCAGGGATGCCTAAAAAAATGCCCAAAAAATTGTATACAAACCAGCAGAAGCCTGCCTTTTAGTTACAAAGTCACAGGTTTTCATTGAGCACCATTACAACCTTCCAGCTGTTGGCATCCTAACAACCTATGGCATCATCTGTTAAGGATCAGGTTGGGTATCTGCACAGTATCCTTGTTTGTCCCCGTCCCGTCAGCACTGGGGTCACATTAGCTGAATGAGGGAGAAGAAAAACGCTGGAATATTAATCAGCATCAATATACAAAAGTGTATTTTCTTTGGAAGAATAAATCCCCTCTAACATTGAGTGTCCAATATTTGTGGGTGTTGCTGCATTATGTAAAACTATCAGTTTAGTTATTTTACATTAAAGACCTCATACACACGGGCGTATTGAAAAAACGAGCTGTAACGTTGGGACCGGCGCCAGGAAAAAAAACGGCGTTAATGCGATTTCATCTGCATTTTTGCGCATTGTTCAGCGTCGGCGCTACGTCACGTTTTGTTTGAAAAGACATCCCTCTGCTATTTTTGAACATGAAAACACCGGCGTTTAAAACACCGGTTAACGTTGCTACGGCGCTAATGTGCGTTAGTGAGTGTTTTGCTGGCTCAGCGTCAAAAATGCTCTAACTCTGCAACTTCAGAACGCGCAGGTCGTTGGTTCTGCTTGCAGCTTGCCAACGCCATTTACAGCTCAGAAACATCAGCGTGTGTATGGGGCCATTGAATAACACGGAGATGTGTTTTTAAGCTGCAATAAATGCTGAAAAGCGCGGCTGTAAAAACGTCTGTGTGTATGAGGCCTTAGAATGGGGTGCCTCAAGATTTGTGCAGAATTTTAAAGGCTGTCTTGACTGAAAAAAGGTTGCAAAATACTGATATAGGGGGCCAATTTAATAAAAACATGATTGTACTGCTTTTGTGTGTCACATGTTTGCTACGCAAGTGTTTTTTGTGAAATCTGTTCTTTGAGTACGTTTTTTTTTTGTTCTTGTAAAAGCTGAGGTTTCTGTGCCTGTATTGTGAAACTTGAAAATGGAGTTCCTCCATCAAAATTAGCAAGCTAAAATCATGACAGCACAATGAGCATGAGGAGATGAATGTTGGGGGTCCTTATGCACATGCGGACCATTCAGGTCCGTCTGTCAGTCTTTCAGGTGGACCTGAATGGACACTCCGTGCACCTATATGGAGCGACGAATGTCAGCGTTAACATGTCCGCAGACATCCGAAGCGCTCCGCTAAATCCAGACTGATACCCTATTTTCCATCCGTCTATTGGATCGGATGAAAACGGACAGGCGGATCCATTTTCATCTGATCCCCCATAGAGGAGAGCGGGGATCTGACAGGTCAGTCTCTGCACAGTGAACAGAGACGGATCAGTCATCTGCCGGCTCAGCGGGGATCAATGGATTGATCCCTGCTGAGCAAGCGAAGTCCGTGAAAGGAGCCTTAATGCGTTTCATGCAAACATCACTTACTCATGACACCATGGTTATAAATGTAAGTGAGGGAGAGAAAAGGAGAGGTTTTGGGAGCTCATGGAGGACCTTAATCATGGTGATTCTTGCCTCTAACAGTGTACGGTGCCCTGAAAAAGTATTCATACCCCTCGACATATTCCACATTTTGTCATGTTACAACCAACGTAAATGTATTTTTTGGGAGACAGACCAACACAAAGTGGCACATAATTGTGAAGTGGAAGGAAAATGATAAATGATTTTCCAAATATTTTACAAATATGTGAAAAGTGTGGCCTGCAGTTGTATTCAGCCCCCTGAGCCAATACTTTTTAGAACCATCTTTTCCTGCAATTACAGCTGCAAGTCTTTTGGGGATGTCTCTACCAGCTCTGCTCTGCTCATCTAGAGAGTGACACTTTTGCCCATTTTTCTTTGCAAAATAGCTCAAGCTCTGTCAGATTGGATGGAGAGCATCTATGAACAGCAATTTTCAAGTCTTGCCACAGATTCTCAATTGGATTTAGGTCTGCACTTTGACCGGGCCATTCTAACACATGAATATGCATTGATCTAAACCATTCCATTGTAGCTCTGGCTGTATTTTTAGGGTCGTTGTCCTGCTGGAAGCTGAACCTCCGCCCCAGGTCTCAAGTCTTTTTTTTATCATTATTATACAGCGTTTGCGCAGCACTTTACAAAATGAAGGCAGACAGTACAGTTACATCACAATTTGGGACAAGAGGAATCAGTCTTTTGCAGACAAACAGGTTTTCTTCTAAGGTTGCCCTGTATTTGGCTCCATCCATCTTCCCATCAACTCTGACCAGTTTCCCTGCCCCTGCTGAAGAAAAGCATCCCCACAACATGGTGACACCACCATGTTTCACAGTGGGGATGGTGTGTCTGGGATCATGTGCAGGGTTAGTTTTCCGCCACAGTGTTTTGCTTTTAGGCCAAAAAGTTCAATTTTGGCCGCCTCCTGACCAGAGCACCTTTTTCCACATGTTTGCTGTGTCCCCCACATGGCTTCTCGCAAACTGCAAACAGGACTTCTTATGGCTTTCTTTCAACAATGGCTTTCTTCTTGCCACTCTTACATGAAGGCCAGATTTGTGCATGACTATCAGTTATCCTCAGATTCTACCCCCTGAGCTGTGGATCTCTGCAGCTCCTCCAGAGTTA
Organism: Glandirana rugosa; assembly: GCA_018402905.1. Classification (NCBI taxonomy): domain Eukaryota; kingdom Metazoa; phylum Chordata; class Amphibia; order Anura; family Ranidae; genus Glandirana; species Glandirana rugosa. Next base: position 1,557,081 of record BLSH010276248.1, on the reverse strand, counting down.
CCATGGGCCTCTTGGCTGCTTCTCTCAATGCTCTCCTTGCCTGGCCTGTCAGTTTAGGTGGACGGCCGTGTCTTGGTAGGTTTGCAGCTGTGCCATACTCTCCATTTTTGCATGATGGATTGAACAGTGCTCTGTTATATGTTAAAAGCTTGGAGTATTTTTTATAACCTAACCCTGCTTTAAACTTCTCCACAACTTTATCCCTGACCTGTCTGGTGTGTTCCTTGGCCTTCATTATGCTAAGAGAACTAAGGTTCTCTAACAAACGCAGAACAGCAGTATTTATACTGAGATTAAATTGCACACAGGTGAACTCTGTTTACTAATTAGGTGATTGGTTCCACTAGATTTTAGTTAGGTGTATCGGAGTAAAGGGGGCTGAATACAAATGCACCCCACATTTTTTGAAAACTATTTATCATTTTCCTTCCACTTCACAATTCTGTGCCACTTTGTGTTGGTCTATCACATAAAATCCCAATAAAATACATTTACATTTTTGGTTGTAATATGACAAAATGTGGACAATTTCAAGGGGTATGAATACTTTTTCAAGGAATTGTATTTGGGTAGCAACACTCATTTTGCTGTACTGTATCTATGGAGGAGGATCGTTGTCACCAAAGGTCGTCTCTCTTAATGTTGACTGCAAAGCCTTCTTTCCTTTTCTCTGTTACATAGGAAGGAGGTGTCCTGTAGTTCACAGAAGATAGCAGTGTAGGTTGATAAAACTAATATTTCAGGTTAGCGCACATAAAGTTACATGGGCCTTATATCTGGCAAATGCAGCTGGTGTGTGTGTGTATTTTTTTTTTCTTTTTGCACATTGATGTAGCTGTGTGGGGATAGCATCAATGAAGCCTAATTGTACTGAAGAATGTGATCATAATTGCCTGGGGCGCGTAGTGTGTGTGTGTGTGTGTGTGTGTGTGTGTGTGTGTGTGTGTGTGTGTGTGTGTGTGTGTGTGTGTGTGTGTGTGTGTGTGTGTGTGTGTGTGTGTGTGTGTGTGTGTTGGGTGTGGCGTGTGTAAAGCAATACCTTGTTACAGTTGGTTATCTGTGGATAGCACCCTGGAACGTGGCCAGATCAGTTAGTAAATACAGCTGGGCACAGCTCCAAATACAACATCTACATCCTCTCTCCAATCCAATAAAACACTTTTTGATGGACAATAAGACCATTTTATTTTCTCTGCAATATTTGTAAATTATGGATTTTGGCTGTTTTTTATTCTTCTATGAAATGTGTATTGATGTCATGTCAGTAATTAAATGTAAAATTCCAATAGCAATAAAAACTGGCATGAGATCAAGGTTCTTGTAGGATTTGTATAGACATGGCTGAGATTTACTTCACACCACACCTCCCTCACTTCCTGTAGAGCATGTCCCTCAGTTACTTTTTTCTTTTACCTTGTTCCTGTAATTCAGCAGAACTTGGGCAGGGATCGCTACGCTGTTCACTGAGAGAAGTGCTTTCAGCAGTCAGATTTATTTATACCAGTGTTTCTTAACCTTTTACGGTGAAGTACCCCTGCAAGTCTAAAAAAAATTCCTAAGTACCCCTGTCTCGAGAGAGTGATGGGGCTGCACTGATGGGGCTGCACTGATGGGGCTGCACCAAAAACTGTTTGTTCTTTATTTTGTAATGTACTATTTGTTTTGGTGTTTTTGGCTTGAGTTCTGTTTTTTTAAAGTGGTTGTCAAGTCATGACAACCACTTTAAACTACAGGTAAGCCTATGATAAGGCTTACTTGTAGGACCCAGGAATATCTCCTTAACCTGCACGGTTTAGGAGATATTCCCTGTATCTGCATGTGGCAACGTAATTGGCATCCGGGGTAGCCCAGGGTGCTGTTTCTTCTGTTGACGTGCCGTAAATTACGGCTCCCTTGCGCATGCACGGGAGTGACGTCAGTGCGACTCTGCCAATCACAGCGCTGGAGCCCGTGCTGTGATTGGACGGAGCTGCAGACCCGGAAGAAGCATGTTGCTGGTCACAGCGGTGTGCCGAGACCGATGCAACAGCTTCGTTCCAAGGTAAGTATTTCATAATGAGCTATAATGCATTCTAGCTCATTATGCCTTTGCTTTGCAGGTTTTTTTTTTTCTATTTTGGGGGGGGGGGGGCGCAACTTTACAACCACTTTAAGTACTTTTCCGGTCACAGCCCCAGAGCGAGCATGCTGTAAGGCTGCATTCACACATGGGAGATTTGAATCGTGGGCACATTCACCACAATGTCCAAACGCCCAGGTGTGAATGACAAATCGCACACGTCTCAGATGTCTCTAATTTGAATGACCCCTAAAAACGTGGGATGGTTCTGCATCGCGTGAAGCTTGTTGCCCAAAAAAAGTTTAGGAGCTGCTTTTGGGCGATATGCTTCATGCGATGCCATTTGCCGCGATTCAAAATGCCCATGTGTGAATGCAGCCTAAGGGAGTGCCAGAGAAGCTCATGAGGTTCTCATCTGTTTTTGTTCTTGGTCAGTGACTTGAAAATCATTGAAACCGAAGCTTCAGGATGATGGTCAGGGACCATGGCAGCCTCAATTAATTCTAGGAGTCCCTTTTAAGGGCATTTTCACACTAATTCAAAACTGGCAGTAAAACACCAATGTGTTTTTGCAATGTTTACGGTGCGTTTTTTAAAGGCAAGAACTGGCAGCAACGCTTAGCACACGGGTGTTTTTGATGCGATTTACATTCATTTCAAGTGTTTTTGGTGTGGGGTTTTTTTTCCCCCCCCCTCAAACCTGCTTGAAGCAGGTTTTTTTTTTTACACCGCAACAGAAGCACACCACCCCAGTGTGAACACATTCATAGATTTTAAAGGGAAGCATTTTTCTTGAGCTTTTTAGAAGTTTTTTTTTTTTTTTTTTTTTTAATTGAATTTTATTTAATTTAAAACGCTTGAAAACCTCCTCAGTGTGAAAGCAGCCTTAAAGAGGAAGTAAACTTCCTCTGATGACATTTACCTATAGATAAGCCTATAATGAGGCTTACCTATAGGTAGTGAAAATATCTCCTAAACTTGCACCGTTTAGAAGATACTTGCATTACATGCAGCCAGTGACATTACTGGCGCATGCACTCTGAAGGAAGGCCCGCGGGTGCTGTTCCTTTCAAGCCCCGCGCTGTTAAAGGCGGCTCCCGTGCGCATGCACCTGAGTGATGTCATCGCGGCTCTGGCTAATCACAGCACCAGAACCCATGAACCTCGAAGAAACTCTGTGGAAAATGTCAGCGGTGTGCGGGCACCGCTGCAACAGCTTCGTTCTAAGGTAAACATTACATAATGAACTCGTATGCGATGCATACTAGCTCATTATGCCTTTGTCTTACAAGGTATTTTTATTATTTTTTAACAAGTTTACAACCTCTTTAAGGGCTACATTCACACCGGTGAGTAGCGGCAGGAATCGGTGGTTCCTCCTGCGGATCTCCGCGGGCCCCATTCGTTATAATGACAGGTCACTGGCAGCCTCAGCTGATTGCGGCTCTGCACAGCCTGCATTCCACTATAAATGTAGGTAACATGACGATTCCTAGTGTAGACCCTCTCATCTTTTTGTTGGGTATGACTGACAATTTTGGGAGTAACTGGCTATGTCAAGCTCTTTGTATTCTATTCTGCATACTATGCTAGATGAGCCATACTGTCTGTGTGGGAGTGGAAAACCTCTATGATGACCTATGCCAGTCACAACTGCCCAGCAAAGTATGACAGGGTTTGGGCTATCCTGGATAGATGCTGAAGGTGTACCTGTCTGATTAATTTATTGAATTTTATACTATAGATTCTTTTATGGCAGAGATTCCTTGCCTGTTACCTGTCTCCCTATCGATATAGCTCTGGGCAGTGTAGCTGTCATTATATCTATATAAGATGAGTCATTACCGGGGATGACTCAGGGATTGTAGGGTTTTATTCTAGCTTATTTTGATTCGTGGAAATATTGTGTAAGTTTCACGAAATCCACATTTGTCTATGTAAACTGCTCACATAGAAAGCACTTTGGGAGTATCTTATAGTGACTCTATGGAACTTTTCAGTCACATCAGTACAGACCTTTGTTTGGTCCATAGGAAAGTGTGATCAACAGTTTACATACAAACATATGTTCCAGGTTTTCCTGCATATAAAACCTATTGTCAGACCAAACCTCTGTAAGCTTGAGATCCATTTTTACCTGCCAAGTTGTGTTCTGTTCGCCCAGTTCTGTGATTCACATTCTCTACTTCATAATTGCCATAGTTAAACCATGGCATTCTACATCTTCATGGTTCCTCTGTCTGAAGATTGGACTATGAACGAGCACTTCTGCCTAACAGCACCAGGGTTCTCCATTCCAATCTTAATCAAGACACTACCTGTTATCCCTGTGTCTGCGTGGGCTTCCTCTGGATACTCCGGTTTCCTCCCACACTCTAAAGACATGCCGGTAGGTTAATTGCCTCCTGTCCAAATTGGCCCTAGTATGTATCAATATGAGTTGGGGGCCTGGCTCCATTTACACAGGAAGCTATGTTAACCTCCCCTGAACGATTTATTTTGACAGCTAGAAGCCGACGTCTAAAACGGCCGTTTTGACACGTTTTGCATGCGAGGTTTAGCAGCGTTTTTAAAGAATTTTTTTTTAATGGAAATACTTGTAAACGAAACGGCCCTGGACGCGAGTTACCACGTTTAGGCGCGTTTGGCATTTCAACTGCCACTGAGCTGGCGTCTGAACCCATTTTTTTGCGTTCCAAAAAAAGCCTTTAAACTCAACTGCCTGGAAACGACCTTAAACAAACCTGTGTAAATGTACTGATAAGATAACATAGAGGAAAGTTTAGGGGCAGCTCAAAAAACAGTTTACCAGCAGCAGTGTAAATGAGGCCTTAGACTGTAAGCTCCTTGAGGGCAGGGACTGGGTTGCAATGCGTAAAAATGCAGTATGTCTGCAATCTAATGATACGCTCTGCAACACATCTTAACGCAGAATTATGGTGTGAAAAGTAGGGATGCACCCGGTACCTGCGTTTAAGAGCGAATATGAGTACCAATACTTGTGCTTAAGTACTTCCCAATACCAATTACTGATACTGTGCAGTGCGATTGAATGAATGAGCTCAAATTGCACTGCAATAAATCGCATGTAATTTGAACAGGAATGCGGTGCGATTTTCTATCCGAATCAAATAGGGTTTCCTGCACAGCTCCTGTGTGACCCCAGGCTGAAGTCACTAATGACAAGCTTGAGGTCACACAGGAGCGGTGTGGGACACCACATGTGATTTGAACAGGAATTGCACCGTATTCCTGTTCAATTCGCATTCCATGCTTTGCAGTGCGATTTGAGCCCATTCATTTTGTAAAAGGTATCGGTTTTAGGTATCCGAAGCATTTGCACGAGTACACGTACAATTTCCTAGTATTGGCCCCGATACCGGTATCTGCATCAGTGCAACCCTAGTGAAAAGGGCATATATTAACCAATTGTTTGTTTTCCATGCTCCCTTGCGCTGAACCTGCATTGATGCATGTAGATTGTAGATCATTGGAGATGGCGGTAACAAGCTCTAAGGGTCCTAGTTGTAAAGCACTGGTATGGAGTGACCATCGAACCCCTTGTAAATTTATAAAGCACTTAAAGCTTTATTGAAATTTTAGAATGGGTGAGGGGGAGCTGGCAGGAGAGCCATTGTCACCTGATTTCTGGAAGACGTGACTCCCTCCTCCACCATTCATGGGTGTTCTCTGCAGCATTATGGTCTGTATGGCATATCATGGTCTGAGTCTTATGAATGGACCATAAGTGCAGGCACAGTGTGGAGAAAACATCGCAGTATCTGCTTTCCATTGTAAATGGGGCCTGAATTTTGTTATCATATTTGTGTGGTGTTCTTTTTTTAGTACCATCAGCATAGAAACAGACCACGTGAGCTGTGTATTTTCTGCCCATAGACCGTGTCTGGCTTTGTTCTGGAAGGTAGTTGGGTGGTCTCGTACCTGCTGTGGGCAGCCATTGGGTCAGCGCAGGGTCTCTCTCTAGTTTGCACAGAGCTGTCTGTGTGATGACAGGATAATGGCTGAGAAACTGTGGAGTAAAGGTCAATCTAATTTAGCACATCCTGGTGGAGTGACAGGAGAATGTGGAGCTGACAGTGGCTTTCTATCTCTGCCACCCACTTGGCTCTATTTCCCGCAGTTTTTGAGATATGTAGGAACAACAGATATCCGTATGCTTCCAGATCACAACTCGAAAGCTTTCATTGTTGGCATTATATGTCATCAATTTCAAACTTGTCATTTTCTGCTTCTACAACATTTCTGTGCCGGTGCATTGGAGTACAAAACCAGAACTGAACTGGAAGCTAAGTGATGGTAGTTTGACACTAAGGCTGGGTTCACTCTGCAGCGATCTCAGAGATCGCATATGATTCGCACCGCACTGCAGTGTGATCACATGCGATCTCTGTGCGATGCAAATTCAGCCATAGAGATAGTGTGGCTGAATTTGCATCGCAATCGGAGCAAAGTCGCACAGGACCCTTTTTTTCGCAGGGTCAGAATCGGATTGCATGGGGGTTCACACCATGCGATCTGATTCCTGTGCGAGTTTGCAGTGTGATATGTGAACTGATTTGGGGGTGTCATTAACAATGTATTGACACTCCCCACAGTTCGCATATGGCAGTGTGAACTGCCGCTGGGAGACATGCTATGCGGGAACCCGCAGTGCATTCGCAGGGTTCCCGCATCGCTGCATTGTGAACCCAGCCTTAGGCCTCCTGCACACAGGACATATTTTGACTGTTTTACAGCAGCTGTTTTCAGCCGGAGATGTTTTTTTTTCTACAGTCATTAAACCCTCCATCATGTTATCCTATATGTTCATGCACACACAGGCTGTTATCAACTGTTTTTAGCAGTGACGTTTTTGAGCTGTAAAAAAAGCCCAAGACCAGAGGGTTCTGAGAGACGTTTTTCAGCTGTAAAAACGCTCTGATGCCCAAAAACGCTCACTAACGCCACTCGCCAATGTTTTTGGACGTTTTGTGTCCATTGAAAAAAATATAATAAAAAAAAAATACTCCCATTGACGCCAGCGCTAAAAAACACTCACTAGCACTCATTAACGCCGGCGCAAAAATTCTAAAAAAAGCTGAAAAAAATCACTGATAAGCTACTGACATTTTAGGACGTTTTTCTTAACGTCCTGTGTGCATGAAACCTAAAGTATGTGTATGAATGAATGTCAGTTGGGGACCTTAGATTGCAAGCTCCTTGAGGTCAGGGACTGATGTGAATGTACAGTAAATATGTAAAGCGCTGTATAAATTGACTGCGCTACAGTGCCTTTAAAAAGTATTCATACCCCTTGACATTTTCCACATTTTGTTATGTTACAAATAAAAACGTAAATGTATTTTATTGGGATTTTAGTGGAAGGAAGTTGATAAATGGTTTTGAACATTTTTTTTTTTTTTTTTTTTTTTTACAAATATTTGAAAAGTTTGGCGTGTATTTGTATTCAGCCCCATTTACTCTGATACCCCTAAAATCTAGTGCAACCAATTGCCTTCAGAAGTCACCTAATTAGTAAATAGTCAACCTGTGTGTAATTAATGTTAGTATAAATACTGCTGTTCTGTGAAGCCCTCTGAGGTTTGTTACAAAACCTTATTGAACAAACCGCATCATGAAGGCCAAGGAACACACCAGACAGATCAGGGTTAAATTTGTGGAGAGGTTTAAAGCTGGGTTAGGTTATAAAAAAAATATTGAACATCACACGGAGCACTGTTCAATTCATCATCCGAAAATGGAAAGAGTATGGCACAACTGCAAACCTACCAAGACCACAGCTCAGGTGGGAGAATCTGTCCACAGGACAACTATTAGTCATGCGCTCCACAAATCTGGCCTTTATGTAAGAGTGGCAAGAAGAAAGCCATAAGAAGTCCCATTTGCAGTTTGTTCGAGAAGCCATGTGGGGAGCTCTGGTCAGATGAGACTAAGATTGAACTTTTTGCCCTAAAAGCAAAACACTATGTGGCAGAAAACTAACACTGCCCCCTAAACACACCATCCCCACCATGAAACGTGGTGGCAGCATCATGTTGTGGGGATGCTTTTCTTCAGCAGGGCCATGGAAACTGGTCAGAGCTGATGGGAAGATGGATGAAGCCAAATACAGGGCAATCTTAGAAGAAAACCTGTTAGAGTCTGCAAAAGACTTGAGACCTGGGGTGGAGGTTCACCTTCCAGCAGGACAATGACCCCAAACATACAGCCAGAGCTACAATAGAATGGTTTAGATGAAAGCACATTCATGTGTTAGAATGGCCCAGTCGATGTCCAGACCTAAACCCAATTGAGAATCTGTGGTAAGACTTGAAAATTGCTGTTCAGACGCTCTCCATCCACTCTGAATTTGGAAAGAAGAATGGGCAAAAATGTCACTCTCTAGATGTGCAAAGCTGGTAGAGACCTCCCCAAAAGACTTGCAGCTGTAATTGTAGCAAAAGGCGGTTCTACAAAGTATTGACTGAGGGGGGCTGAATACAAATGTACACCACACTTTTCACAGATTTATTTATTTATTTGTAAAAAAATGTAGAAAACCATTTATCATTTTCCTTCCACTTCACAATTATGTGCCACTTTGTGTTTGTCTATCACATAAAATCCCAATAAAATCCATTTATGTTTTTGGTGGTAACATGATAAAATGTGGAAAATGTCAAGGGGTATGAATACTTTTTCAAGGCACTGTATGTATATAAGGACCTGTAATAAAGTACACAAAAGGCCTCGGGCACATCATTTGGGTGCTTTACCATGTTACTGCCTGCTAGTATCATACTTTTGTATGAATTAATTTTTCTCCTCGGACTTCAAATTGATACCTTTGGTAATGGTGCCCTGTGATTATATATATTTTTTTCTTAGACTCACCAAGGCATTAACCGGTTATATTACATAGACTTAAAGCTGCTCTTCGCCCTTTTGGCGCCCTTTACCTCCTGTGATATGCGCATTACATATCCCAGGAGGCATTGTCCCTCCATTCAGTAAAGGTTGGGGGTTAAGCGGCGCGTCATCGGTAGGCCAGCTGGCTGAACCCAGCGAACTTGGCGGCGCAGGACTGATCAGGGGCAAAAGAGAAAAAAATCTTGGCACAGTGCTGGGTGGGTTAATATCTGGTTTGTGCAAAATACAACCCCTGGTAAACAGGAGTTAAAAAAAAAAAAAAAAAAAGATTGGTGGAGAGGAAAGACAGAGGATCCTCTTTAAAGTGTATTTCCACATTAAAGTAAAATTTGAGCAAACCCCAATATGCTTGTTCCCATTCTCACAGCATTCCTAAAAGAAAAAATATTTCTTTAACCTTTTAGATATTTTGTAGGAGAAGGTGTTTTGGCAGCCTTAGGGGTGAAAATGTCCCATTAGGAAGGCTTAGGACAGGCTGAGTTCCTCTCAGTAACCTACAATGAAGAAGGCAAGCTTATCAATCTTTAACCCTTTTTAGGACAGACTGTCTAAATCCAGTTTAGATCTGATAATGAGATCTGCTAGCGCAGTACAGACAGGGTTGAGCCCTGGTTCACACTGACAGCGGAAACACAGACTGCTGCACAGGTGCCTATGGAAATTGCACCCTGAAGTCACCAAAAGTACTTTTGGGAATCGGTGCACCAATTCGGACGGTGCAATTGCCACCAATTTGACATGTCAAATCGCACCAACGTGAACCTAGGCTAAAGGATAAGTTCACCTTTTTGCAATAAAAAAAATTATAAATGCGCATCTTTTTGCAGGTAAAAAAAAAATTGCACTTATTTATATATATTTTTTACATTGCATCCTAAAAAGCATTGCACAGATGCAATGCCTGGATCTTGCAGACTCCCGATACTCTGTCTGCTTGTACCTCCGATACAGGCAGGCACTTTCTGCATTGTAGAAAGACACCGTTCTCCCCAGCCCACTCATAAACTAAAAGAAATAAGTAGTATTTGGGGTCTTCAGTGGTGGATTTATCAGAAAAGAGCATCCAAAAGGGGAAGCAGCAATTTTAAAGCGGCTGTATACTTCTGAAAAAACAAACTGTAAGGCAAAGGAATAATGAGCTAGTATGCACTGCATACTAGCTCATTATGAAATACTTACCTTAGAACTAGTCCCCGTAGAGGGAGCTGACATCTTCCCTTGGGGGATCCTTCCGGGTTTGCGGCTCCGGCGCTGTGTGTGGCCGGAGTGCGAGACATCACTCCCGCGTATGTTTTTACCGTGTTTTGGCAGCGAAAATCGCACCACGATTTGGTGCCATTTAAAATGGCGGGGATCGCAAGGGCGTCCCGGGATTTGCGCTATTTCCGAATCGCGGGCTGAATCTTGGCGATTCCGCCTGCAAAACGGAACGCCAACATGTGAATGGGCGTTTTCTTACTCTAGGCCTCAGCTCTAAAAACACCCAACAAAACAAACCCCAATTTCTTTTAATGGCCCCTGTTCACATCTGAGCGTTCTGTCACCTAAAGCAAAACGCCCAACGCTCTGAGTCCTTTTTTAGGCGGATTACTGGCGTTTTAATTCCTTTACATTGGCGACCTTTTGAACTTCAAAACGCCTGTACAAAAATGCCCAAAAAACTATAAAATAGCAAGGCCTAGATGTAAACGGAGCCTTGCCGTAGGGTTGCACCGATAGCAAGCATTTGCCCAAGTACTTGTACTCAGGCAAATGTTCCGATGCCTAATCCAGTACCTGGACAGTCAGGGGTGATCGGTGTGGCGGTGGGGGAAGTTACAATCACCGATCTCCCTATATAGATTTCAATAAAGCAGCTGACAGCCGCTTCTCCTACTCCTTCCCTCCCTGTTGCTTTCAGCTGCTTTATTGAAATTTATATAGGGAGATCGGTGATTGTAACACCACCCACAGCCCCACCGATCACCCCCTGACTGTGCTCCGTCCGGTCCCCCTGACTGTGCTCCGTCCGGTCCCCCTCTGTGCTCCGTCCGGTCCCCCTCTGTGCTCCGTCCGGTCCCCCTCTGTGCTCCGTCCGGTCCCCCTCTGTGCTCCGTCCGGTCCCCCTCTGTCCTTGATCTGTCAGCTTGATCTGTCAGCTTGATCTGTCAATAACTAAAGGCAAAACTTATTTTTTAGTTTGGATGAAGTGGTGAGGGATTAGAACACCTAATCAGGAAGTGAAGGGAAATCTCTGCAATGGGACACCGATGGCGATAACAAAAAAATCTGACGGGTTATAACCCTCCTTTGCTCTATCCAAAATGGAAATTTAGTTCTACATTATAGATTTTAGCTTGACACACACAAAATAAATCATCATTGTATGGAATTGTGGAAGTGTCCCCTTCCTTTCTTTCCTGGTGATGGTGGTCACCTCTGTAGCAATAGAGGCAAATCTCTTCAGTGAAGAGGCAGTGGTAAAGCTGGCAATGCATGCCTCATGACGCGGGTGAACATAAAGTGGAACTGCTTTCCCCATCCACACAGTCACCGTGGATGGGGAAATTCTGACAGCGGGACTACACTGATCAGTGCTGCATCCCATTGGCTGATTGCGCTGATCAAATGCAGGTTTTCCAGCAGTACCTTTCAACAGAAGCCAGCCTAATAAGAGAAGGCTACACACAGATCAAAATTTGTCCTGTTCCGCTTGAACCAGTTGCATTCCCATCCATGTATGGTCAGTTTTAGGAACTGACAGAGAGAGATCTGTGATTTCTCAACTTCAGCAAAAATAAAAATCTTACCGTTGTTAAATTTAAACCACGGTGTTACTCATTTTTCTGCAAAAATGTATTTCCAAACTTTCCTTTGACTTCATTTCCTATTTCTGTTCACATACAAGCATACAGAGCTGATGTGGTTAAGAGAAGTTCACATATATATGTATGTGTGTATGTATGTATGTGTGTGTGTGTGTATATATATATATATATATTTCCATGACGACCTTTTGGAC
>BLSH010276248.1:1455202-1495595 GCA_018402905.1 Glandirana rugosa | reverse complement strand
TATATATATATATATATATATATTTTTTTTTTTTTTTTTTATTATATATATATATATACACACACACAGTGAAAGAATATTATAAACGTTCGCAAAAAACTTCATTAATAATAAAATCCACTTCAAAAATAGAATTCAAAGGAGGATGAAATGTGAAATCCAAAGAGAGTCAGCTGTGTGTCACAATGCCATGACTGTCATCTGAGCTGTCCAGCGACTGCTTACATCACAGCCATTTTACTTTAGCACATGCTACTTGAGTGTGTTTTGTAAAGCGCCATTTTCGATCAGCTTTCTAGAAGGGTGGTTAAGTCCATGTTTAAAACGGCTGATGGGTCTGTTGTAAAGAACTCCCATGCTAAAAGGTGTGTCTGCCGCTATTCCTAACCTCTCCTTCCCAAAATGCCAGTTGCCTGACTGTGAAATTGATAACATTTTTGATACTCTGAGTCACTCAGACTGCAAATCAGGGTCTGACTTCACTTCCCACATGCTTGTTCTGAATCGGTGACTCAGAATATATTGAAGTCAGAGAATCAATGTGACAGCCAAGCAATTGTCATTCTAAGAAGTAGCTACATCAGTCCCCATATTTCGGGCATCACATTTTTCCTTTTGGTCTAAAATGGTTAGATCTCTCACTGAGATTTTAGGGCAATGCCTGATGAGCTCAGATTTTGAAGGATTTCTGGTCAATGTTACACTGCTTGTTTTCTATAACTATACCTATTATTGTGCTCTCGGGATGCGCTATGCATATTTACAGGTGTCGCCGACATTTAAATGTATTTTCTGGTGTTTATACTTTATCATTTTGTTCTGTGCTTTCTGACACAGTTTAAGTTCTGCCCCATATCTGTCTGTTCAGGTGATGCCGGAGAACAAGCTGTACGTCAGATTCTGGATGAAGCTGGGAAAGTTGGAGAGCTTTGTGCAGGCAAGGAACGAAAGGACATTTTAGGGACCTGCAAGGCTCTAGGTCAAATAACAGATCAAGTGGCAGATCTAAGGGCCAGGTATGTGTAACCTTTCATTAGAAAATAGTTTCTATGGCAAACATGGTGTATGTTGTCTTCAGTTGATTATGTATTAGCGGCATGATAAAAGGTTTTAACCACTTGCCTACCCGGTTGTCCCACCACCTGTAAAAGCGATCCAGCGGCTAATTAGCCGCTGGGATCCCTTTTACAAAAACGAGAATCCCCGGCTGAAAACAAAGATCCCAGAATGATACCTGTAGCTGAAGGCATCATCCTATGTAACTGCTGCAACTCAAGGACGTCCTTGGGCGGCAAGTGGTTGAGGCTGCATTCACACCTGATCGTTCTGTTTTCAGGCAGAAAGTCGCGTAATTTTACAGCAATTTTTTTTTTTCTTTTTTTTGCCACAATTTTGTACAGGTCAAAAGGTCACCAATGTAACAGGAGAAAAACGTCTGTAATGCGCCTAAAAAGAAGCTCATGCACTTTTTTGAGCGTCAGGCGTTTTGCTTCAAATGAATGGGATTTTGCTTGTTGGGTGTTTTTGCACTTTAGAGCTGAGTGTTTTACTAGCTGAAAAACGCTCAGGTGTTTACGGGGCCTAAAGGAGCCTGAACTTTGAGTATATGGAGCTGCAGACCTCTCCTTTGGAACATGCTAATTGCCTGGCTTTCACACTTGGAGCATAACTGGAAGCCTTGGGCTCACAGGAAGTGGGTTAAACCATGCTGAACTGGCGCTGGATTGCAGCATAGTGCATCTGTGAGGGACAGCGCTGGAGATGGGCTCACTATTGTAGTCAAAGCTGATTTTATATGAATTCTTACAGGTCATTGTTTTAGAAAAGGAAGGGGAAATTGGTCTTTTAATTATAGTTTGCTTTGAAACATGTTCACATGGATTGTGTACTGGCATTGCTGTATTTTTAAATGGATAATTAAATTACGGATTTTTTTTTTCCCATAATATTTTAAAAGGAAGTTGTACAGACAGGTTAACACAGAAAAGCAAATTGAAGCACACATCCGGAGTGGTAGCTCTGATCAATTTGTACCCACTAAATAATATTCTCAATTCCTTGGGCCCCACCAGGTCCAGCAAAAATCAAGCAACAGTCACATTGTCCATAACAGTATCCAAAACAAATTAGAAGAAAAACTAAAAAAGAAACACAACTCAAAACCTAAAAACATTGAGCCACCCATTACTCACATTTCTTGTATCAAAAAACAAACCGGTAGATCTCTTAATTGCAGAACTTCAAACCCAAGGTTATCAACAGGAGAAAAACCAACAAACACTTTCCAACAATAACAGTTAGGATCCCTGTAAAATGACATTAAAACAAAACAGGGAGGCGGGGTGGGCATGGGGTAGGAGAAGGAGGGGGGAGGAAAAGGGTTGGGTAGGTTTAAAGAAAGGGGGGGCTGGGTGTCCCACACCAGTGGAAAGCCCACAAGCAATAGGCTAGTCTCCCCCCTCCTACCGCAAGTAACTAAATTATGGATTTTATTCTGGTGATACTGATCTAATTTGAAACTCTTGCATCATGTGTGGTAGAGCAAACAGATTGTACACCCCAGTTAAATTGTACGATGTGGGTGGTTATAGGGTCAACTGGTTATTTCTGTTTCAGGTCACTTGAAATATGATCTGTGCAGAACTTTATCTTTGTCACAATTTGGTTTGATATGGGTTTAACATCTGAAAGAACATTGCTGTTCTAGACTTCACCAAACTTCTGTAGAAAATTTCAATGACAAAATAGCTTTGCCTGTTTTTTATTTTAACTCATTCTAAATCTTTTTTTCTTCATGGCACAGAGGCCAAGGAGCTACCCCTGCAGCAATGCAGAAAGCACAGCAAGTATCTCAGGGCTTAGACCTCCTGACAGCTAAAGTCGAAAATGCCGCCCGTAAATTGGAAGCTCTGACAAACTCCAAACAGGCCATTGGCAAAAAGATTGACGCTGCTCAGGTAAAACCAAACTGTCATGTAGTTTTTCACTCTTAGGTGCCCGAAGTATTCCCAAAATACTCAAAAGAGAAACTGATTTGTGTCGGACAGAGGTTGAATTGCTCCCTAGCCATTATTTCTTAGGACCATGCTACTGATATTTGTTGAAACTCTTTCTTCCCACCTTTAATTTTCCATGTAGAACACTGAATTTATGGGCTTTTTTATTTTTTTTATTTTTTAGTAACCCCATAATTCAGATTAATTTCATAAACTAAATCTGCTAGAAGTCGAGATTCTGCTGCATTCTCCCTGGAATAGTGTTGACCAGAAAGGCAGATAACTTTTGCATTGGGAAATGGGAGCGAGTTATGGATGAGTCCAATAACAAAAATTGTTGCACTGTACCTTTAAGTTGAGATCCTATACCACTATGTATGTACCAACATGTTCATTCACCCAATAGTTCAAATATCATAATGTACAAGTCTACAAAATATTAAATATAATCCAGTGACACTTGGAATCTTCCGATCCCCGTGTGTTTTCCACCACTACTTCAAAAGAATCAGCCTCTTACCAAAAGGAAAGACCCCAAAACTGTTTTGATAAATTTCCCCCAGTAAGCCTTATAACCATTGCCTACTATGCCTCAAAAAGCGTGGACTCACTGTTAGATAACATGATATATATCAGTTTTGGAAGCATCTAGAAGTTTGTATTGTTTAATTTCTTATGTGTTTTGCTTCCTTATAGAGCTGGCTTGCAGATCCCAACGGTGGTCCTGAAGGTGAGGATACCATTCGGGAAATCCTAGCTGAAGCCAGGAGGATTGCTGAATTGTGTGAAGATCCCAAGGACAGAGAGGACATCTTGCGTTCTTTGGGGGAAATAGCAGCATTTACAGCCAAGCTGAGTGACCTCCGACGCCAGTATGTACAAAATGAATTCAAGTAAACCGTTACATATCCTTTCCATTCAAACTTGATATTTATGGCAAATTGTATATTTAGAGGCTGCGCACGTCAATAGTCCACAAGATCTAGGAAGTGTAGGCTGCTGAAGTTGTACGCAAATTCAGACTTTTCATAACATCCCAGAATAAAAGTTCAGCTGTTTAGGTCTCTGGATCTGTTAATTGTGCCTTGACCCTGCACCTCTCATCTTTTCAGTCTCCTTATTGGTAAAGGAGGCAGCCTGTCACTAGGGCTAATGGTGGAAAACTTGAGAGGAGGGAAGGGGCCAAGTCCAAGATTGACATTACAGGAAAAGTCAAGATGTGCATATAATTTAATATGAATACATTTGTGAATCTGCTGATTTTTGATATTTCATGGGCACTGGCTCCGCATGCTCAGTATGACTTTTGCAGGTTGTCTTTTAAAGCTTCAGTTTAGCTGAAATCAAAAACCTAAAAATCTGTTAAGACAAAGGGGATTTCTCTTACAAGAAGAATAATCAGCACAGCGGACACTCCATACTAACAATAAGTTAATGTCCCTATTTTTATGATTTTTATTTTAGCTTAACTTCATCTTTAGATTTCTTTCAGAAATAAAAGCATTTTTTTTTTCCTTTTTCCCTAAAAAAAATAAATAAAAAAAACAGAGGGAAGGGAGACACACCAGAAGCTCGAGCTTTAGCGAAGCAGATAGCCACTTCTCTGCAGAACTTGCAGACAAAGGTGAATCGTGCCGTGGCCAACAGCCGTCCTGTGAAAGCAGCTATAAATATGGAAGGGAAGGTAGAGCAGGCCCAACGCTGGATTGACAATCCCTCTGTAGATGACCGTGGTGTGGGTAAGAAACCGTTGTTTAAAATTCATACTTTTTCTTTTTTTTTTTCCTTTTGTATAGAATGGGTAAGGTTTTGAACCTCTATTAGATTTCTATTGCTGTGTTCCCCTTGGAGATTTTTGTTTGCTTCCTGTCCAGCTGATGGTTGTCAGACAGAACAGGATGTGAGGGGAAATCTTCCCAACATGGATACAACATCAAACCTCAGGTGCCTTTCCAATAGTTTTTATTGTTCTTTAGGATAATTATACAAAGTGAGAGTGAACTCTTACTCAAACATTCGAATGTCTTGTTTAAAGAAGACACAACAAATAATAAAGAGCCATATACATTTTCCACATTTGGGTATCCCCACAATATATATAACCCATTCTATATGAGTCAGGGCTGGTGGTACATTTACATCCAGTTGCATTATAAATGTTACATCGTCTCTATAGAGGCACATCAACCTGAATTAAATAAAACGAACCTCAGTCACGGCCGAAAAACCTCCTTGGGGGAGAGGATGTTTCCCCATTGTTACGCCTATCCCAGGAACCCGGCTGACGTGCTCTGTGTGACGTTGCATATAAGCGGGGGACAGCTCACTAAATAGAAAATAGAGGAAGAGAGGCAGAAGTATAGAGAAAAGGAAAGAAAATACCAGAACAACCAATCGGTTCCACGGGTAAGATGCTTGGGGGCACTAAACATTTCCTGAGATATGTGATCCAAGGGTCCCAAGTCTTCTCAATCAATTTCATTTTATCGTTCAGTGTTGTGGAAGGTTTTTATTTAACATTCACGCCTAAGGGTAAAACAAATAAAAATGCCTAAGCACAAATTTGCTTTTTTTACACCGTTTTAGTAAAACCGTACATATCACAACTACTTTCTGTATCCAGGTGGATTATACCTTGTCTTTTTCAGGACAAATAGAGTTTTCATTTGCAAAATATACACATACACAAAATGCAACCTCAACCCATAAAAGTGTATAATAGCTCTTGTATAGTCCACATCCTGGATGGGTGCAAAGGTCAGAAAGCCACAGTGGTCAGAGTGAAGTAGAGTCTCTTCATAAATTAGAGCCACCAAACACCAAGTGTCAGTCCACACCACGCATGAGCCTTCCCCAGTGAAGTGCTTGCTTACCAGAGGTTTTCTTTCACATTGCCCATATCACTACTTGGCTGGTCTGCCTCTCATCGGTCACTCCTCGTTATTGATGTGTACCCAATAAAATAAAAGTCTCACATAGTGTACTTCTGTTATAGACCTTTTTTATTGCACCCCCCACTAAAATCACACTTAAAACATTCTCAATAAAACACAGCGTGTACAATGTCACTAGAAATCATGTGAACGTCTCACCGCTCTGGCTGTCCTCCCAACACACAGATACCGCGTTCCACTGTCCGGCCTGGAGCGCAAGCGTCACTTCCTGTCTGTCGTGGGGTCACGCCCTGATACGTTTCATCAAAACGACTTCTACGGAGGGCGTCTGAGACGTTCAATGTGAAAGAAAACCTCTGGTAAGTAAGCACTTCACAGGGGAAGGCTCACGCGTGGTGTGGACTGACACTTGGTGTTTGGTGGCTCTAATTTATGAAGAGACTCTACTTCACTGTGACCACTGTGGCTTTCTGACCTTTGCACCCATCCAGGATGTGGATTATATAAGCGCTGTTATACACTTTTATGGGTTGAGGTTGCATTTTGTGTATGTGTATATTTTGCGAATTACTTTTTAGCCAAAACGACTGCTTTTATTACCACCAGTACTTGTTTTATACATTACAAATAGACTCTGTTTTGACTGTATGCACCATAGGCGCTGATCAGTGTATACTTGAAGGTTGAACATTTGTTTACACTACTGTTATAGAGTTTTCATTTGGTAGGCCCAAAATGGTAAAAAACAAAACAAAAAAAAAAACACTTTTTCAGAAATGTAGCTGTAGGTCTTGTTACTACCATAACCTACCACCAAAGAACAACCCAAAATGAATATTGCTCCTATATACTGACCTTGACCCTTACTTGACCCAAACATTAACCCTGGCAGTGACCTAGATCAAGCCTTGATCTAGGTTTTTTTATTTTTATTTTTTATTTATTTTAGGTTTTTTTTCTATTTCTTTCTGCAAGGAACGAGAAAGATGCATTGTATTCTTCTTCTCTATTCACAGAGAAAAAAAAAAAACAGTGGCGGGCTACACAGTGACTGATCACTGTGGTAGTCAGTCAGAGGCTACCACAGTGATCAGGTAACCCGAAATCGTGAAATCCGGGTGCCGATTGTTAGTATGCGGCACAAAGGGAGAAACACATATATGCAACCCCATAAAAAAAAGCTCAGTGTAGTGAGGCCGCATGTATGTGTTAAGTCGGCCTGAACCATTATGGGTTTAAGCATTATCCAAGATAGTTTGGCCTTATCCATATGAAAAGGGATGGTAGGAGACTTCCGGGGTCTAGTTGCATTTAGCTATAAACACATATTAAATTGGCCTTCTTGCGTGCCTTGGAGCCTCCCACACAGGTCCCCCCAATAAAGGATGCTACAGGGACTTCTTGAGGTTTGTCCTGGTAAGGGAGTATATAAAATTATGTATATGCATCCATTATCTTCTCACTTTTGGATGAGTCCACCATATATGATGGAGCGTGCCCTCCTGGCCACAAACTCTGAACCAGAGCGGGGAGACTCCTTGAACATAAGAGGCCAGCCTAGATGGGAGCATATACTATCTAAGCAATACTTTGTAATTGGCTTTGAATGTAGAGGTATTACTGAGGTATTAAACCCAAAACCAAAAGCGTATTATATTGCAGCTTACCAATCATTAGATATGGTGGCTGCATCAGTTGTCTTTTCTTTTGTTTTTTTTTTCCCCCTTTGTTTTCACCTGGTGATCTGGCCTGTAACATATCTCCTGTGTTCAACACAACTCTGGAGGAATGAGCACATGAAGCACAGCAGACAGCAGCATTGTCCGTCTAGGGGGAGAGTAGTTTTAAATGTATTAGCAGATTTAGATACACTAACAAATTGAAGCCAAATGCCAGCTCACACTTTATAAGCAATTACAGTAATATTGAACCAGCTGCGCCAGTTTTGTGGCCTGAAAGTATTTAAGAAGTTATGAACCCCAAGTCCTCTAGGTTTGGGTCTCTTATTGCCCCATATAAATTTAAATATTTTTCTTTGCAACAACTAGGTCTGAGGTACTAATGCTATATACAGGCGATCCCCTAGTTACAAACATCCGACTTACAAACGACTCTTACTTACAAACAGAGGGAGACAACAGGAAGTGAGCGGAAATCTACCCCTAGAAAGGGAAAGTCACTCCTGTAAGAGTTATTATGGGAAAAAGGTGTCTCCACTGTCTTACTTTATCACCAATCCTTGTTTCCACAACAGCCCAAAATTTTCAAAATCCAATTGTCATTGGGCCAGAAAGTGAGGTGAAATCTTCTGAACATGGGCTCAGACAGCAAAATAAACAATACAGGGGTGGTAACCCTTCCCTATGCTATCCAAAAAGCTTAAAATGTGTTTTTTTTGGCTGGAGCTACACTTAAAATATGTACCTATTCCGACTTAAAAACAAATTTGACTTAAGAACAAACCTACAGACCCTATCTTGTTTTGTAACCCGGGGACCGCCTGTACATATATCTAATTCCAGCATTGAGTGGATGGGCACCAACATCCCTGGAGTCTGAGTTATTTAATACCACCAGGATAGTTCTGAACAAATACAGTATCCCGGGCAGGATGTTCATTTTTATGGAGTACAGCCTACTCAACCAAGAAGGAGGGTTCACATCACATCTATCTAAATCTGCTATTGGCTTTTTCTATCTCATAGGATAGTTCTTTTGGTATAGTGTATGGCGGGAAGAAGTTAAATGAATACCCAAATATGGAAGGGCATTTGATTTTGCCATTTAAAGTTTCTCTTCATGTTAAGTATATTCTGAATATTGAGGGAAATATTCAAGGCCTGCAATTTTGAATGGTTCTCCCTAAGCTCTGAAATATTTGAAAATTGTAGAGTGGTGTGTAAGCTGGGGATAGTAATAATGGGGGAGGATATTAGAATTAAAATGTTGTCTAAATAAAGCACATTTATGTTCCCGGTCTCCACATGGGATGTCTTTAATGTTTGGGCTATTCATTACCTTAAAAGAGAAGTATGGTTTTGGGCTTTTTTTTTTAGATTAATACTTACCTCGGTGGATGCAGCATGAGTCAGATGCTGCATCTGGCGCCTCTGCCCCGAGAACTGAGCGATCGAACATCGCCGTTCGCTCGGTTCTGACAGCTCCCCGAGAGCTGCAGACTGTCAGTCTCGCAGCTCTCTGCTCTGCCCCCTCCTCGCTGACTGGTGCGCTGGGCTGTGGAGGGGATGGAGCGGCCGGCTCAGGCTCTCAGCGGCTCACTGAGTGGCTGAGCCGGGTGTCGGTCCAGGCACCTGGCTGATCCAGACTTTATTGTCGAGGTGCCTGGATTGACTTCTGTGATATCAGCAGAGAGCGGACTTCAGCCCGCTCTCTGGCTGTACTTCTCCTATGGGTCACAGGAGTGCAATTCGTTATGCACTCCTGTGACCTGTTTTCAGCAAACGAGCTTTGGCTCTACTCCTCTAATTGCTAAAGGCTTAAGTGCTAATATGAATAGGATGGGGGACAAGGGGCAACCCTGACGCGTGCCTCTAGGTATGCAAAGGCATCAAGGTCTATAACCTTTCGCTGTTAAAGCAGAGTTCAACCCTGTTAAAAGTCAGCAGCTACAAACCGTGTAGCTGCTGATTTTTAAGAATCGGACACTCATCTGTCCCAGGCTCCAGCAATGCAGTCGCCCAGTGTTTCGCTCTTCTTCCCCATCCCTCGGCGGCACCTGCATCCCAAATGTGGGCACCGGCTTTGGCTTCAAAGCTGGGTGTGCACTGCACACTGTGAATGGCCGGTGCATCTTCTGGGACCTGTGACTTGTCCCAGAAGATCACCGGGTGGGAGAGAGGGAAGGTGAACTTCTTTCCTGTGCCATGGGTCCTGGGATCCCCCCCCCCCCCAATAAAAGGACATGCCAATTGTGGCATGTCAGGGGGTCACCTTCCCTTAAAGCGGAAGTTCCACTTTTGGCTGTAACTCCGCTTTAACAAAGCAATTATCGTGTTTCACCGAAACTAAGACCTATCTCAATTTTCTAGGATAGTTGCAATATAAGCCCTATCCCAAAAATAAGCCCTAGTTAAATCCATGTAAAATCATGTAGTCCATGCTGTAAAAGGATTATATAATGTCCAGTGTGTGTGTTTATGTAACATTGTTGTAGAAACTACCTTATTTACAGCGCCACTGGGCGCTCATGTGACCTGCCAGAGCTCTCCTCCAGGCTGATGTCAGCAGCCCCTCCCTCTGCAGTGCTCGGAGCAGGGCTGATGTCCACGGGGATCTCGGCATCATCTTCAGCAGTGCTCGGAGCGGGGAAGAAGAGCTGTGACGGGTCATGTGAGCGCCCATCTGCACTGTAAGGTATTTTCTACAATGTTACATAACGACACGCTGGACATAATCTATTCCATTTACAAAGCGGATTACTTGATTTTACAAGGACTTACTAGGGTTTATTTTGGGGGTTACAGAGATTCTGACTCCTGAGCTGACAGGGAGGGAGGGGGAGAGAAGACGGGGGACAACAGGAACTTTTTAAAAAACATGGTTTTATTCCTGTAAAAAAATGTAGACTATTGTACATAAATAAGACATCCCTTGAAAATAAGCCCTTATTTTTTTTTGTAGCCAAAGTTAATTTAATATAAGACCCTGCCTTCTTTTCGGGGAAACACGGTAGGTCTTTATACACCATATAAAGTTTTGATAGGAATTTGGGGCCTAAACCGTATCTGTTTTAAGGTGTAGAAGAAATGGTCCCATGATGTAGAAACAAACGCTTTTTGTAAATTTCAGGACAAAAGCATGCCTCATATCTTCCCTTTTGTTCTAGTCAGATTGAATGGCTGAAATAATATCTTTTATTCTCCGTGTTTGATCCGATGCCTGTCTGTGGGGACTGAACCCCACCTGATCAGGGTGGATGTTTAGGAAAAGGTAGGAGTTAATCCTGGTAGCTAAAATGTTGGTTAAAATCTTTAGGTCAAAGTTAATTAAGGAGATAGGACAATAATTAGCACAATCTCCATGGTCCTTACCAGGTTTCAGGATTACATGTATGAAAACCATGTTCTCATGCAGAGGTAAACCGTGAGGGGTCAGTATCTTAGCGTATTGTCTCAGAGAGGTTCTTACCCTTCCTACTCTATCCAAATATTCGTTAATTAGATAAAAAAAGTTTTGATTGAAGTTGATCCTTAACTGGTAGGCTATGCGAATGTTTGCATGATGCATCCCATGATTTATGTCCTCGATCTGCAACATTCAACATCCCCTGTAGAGAAAAAAAAATAAAACCAACAGCTAAACACTTATGCATGTTAATTTATTTTTCACTCAGTGATTTAATGTGTGTATTTTCATGAGTATGTCTTCTAGCATTGTCAGAGCTTTTATTTTGTCCTTTGTAAAGGTCAGGCTGCCATCCGTGGCCTTGTAGCAGAAGGACGTCGCCTGGCAAACTCTATGATTGGACCATACCGCCAAGATATGATGGCGAGGTGTGACCGTGTAGAGCAGCTGGCGGGACAGCTTGCTGAGCTAGCAGCACGAGGTGAAGGGGACACACCACAGGCTCGAGCCGTGGCTGCTCAACTCCAGGATGCATTGAAGGTTGACTGAATTAATTTGACTTTGATCCATACACTGTGACAGTATTTACAGTTATTTAGTTTAATGCATTTGACACTTATTAACAAAGTGCCTTGGTCATGGTGATGGTCAAAGCAGCAATCGTAAGATGAACAAGACAAAGCAGAGTAGGCTATAAATAGGCATTGTTTATTAATTCAACATTTTTTGGATTACATACCAATATTAAAGCTGGCCTTGAAGCTAAATTGCAACGTATGCTGTTTAAATAGGTTTTCTCCCCTTTACATACAATGGATATAAAAAATCTACACACCCTTGTTAAAATGTCAGATTTTCTGACAGCTGCAGGAATATAGATATCTGGCTGTGTGGCACATGTGGCAACAATCCCGTATTCTTCATATGTCTGGTATATGGGGCAGAGTGGCAAGATGGAAGCCTTTTATTATGAAGAAAAACATCCAAGTCTGGCTGAATGTTGCAAAAACACATCTAAAGTCTTCCATAATCATGTGGGAAAATGTGTTCTGGTCTGATGAAACCAAGGTTGAACTTTTTGGTCATAAGTCCAAAAGATATGTTTGGCGCAAAAACAACATTGCACATTGCTCAAGGTAGAGGGAATTATGAACAGTTCCAAATACCAGTCAATATTGGCACAAAACCTTCAGGCTTCTGCTTGAAAGCTGAACATGAAGAGAAACAACATCTTTCAGGATGACAGCAACCCAAAGCACACATCCAAATCAACAAAGGAATGGGTTCACCAGAAGAAGATTACAATTTTGGAATGGCCTAGCCAGAGCCCAGACCTGAATCTGAATGAAAATCTATGGGGTGATCTGAAGAGGGCTGTGCACAGGAGATGCCCTTGAAATCTGACAGATTTGGAGTGTTTTTGCAAAGAAGAGTGGGCAGATATTGCCAAGTCAAGATGTGCTGATAGACTTATACCCAAAAAGACTGAGTGCTGTAATAAATTCAAAAGGTGCTTCAACAAAGTATTAGTTTAAGGGTGTGCACCCTTATGCAACTATATTATTTTAGTTTTTTATTTTTATTTCCCTCCACAACAGAGTTGTACAGTTTATACATCGCATTAAAGGTGGAAAAAGTTCTAAAATTTATCTTATCTAATTTTTTTTACATAACAGAAACCTGGCATTTTAACAGAGGAGTGTAGACTTTTTATATCCACTGTAAATGTTTTAAAGACCTATAGGGAGAAAGTTTGTGTACTTCCACTTGTAGAGCCTAGGCAAAGGTGAGATCATCGGCCTTCTGGCAAGAACTGGTAAATGAAGAATACTACAGATGTCAGAGGATGCTCCCAGCACTGTGCTGCGGTATCTTCTCTTGATTTAGAGCGTTCCCCTTTCCTTGGGATCATGTCGGCAGGAGAATGACGACACTCCCTGCACTGCACAAGCTGAAGGAAAGGTTACTAGAATATGTTTTCTTCCAACTACAGGTTTTTACCCTGTGCTTAAAGTGTTACTAAACACACAACCGTAAAATCTGTCTGTGTAGCATAGCATGCTTGTTATACTCACTGTGGAACTTAAGGGGCTAATCCTCTGCATTGCGTAAAAAGGCTCTTTTATACTGTATGGACAGATCCTTCCCTCCTGCAAGGTCTCTCTTGCCAAGGCCAGATAATACACAGAGTAGTCTGGCTGCACATGCTCAGTTTAGTCTCTCTTGCTGGAGAGAACATTTCCTTGTTCTCAGAGCTAGCCAGGTCACATGATATTGACATCACACATGTAGGCGTGTATACAGGCTGTAGTGGAAATCTATCTGAATACTCACTACTGGACTGCAGTTTATCATGTGACCGTGGTGTACAGATCAGCCAAAAAGGTATATAGTGGCAATATTTTAGTGTAAAATAAAGATTGATAAGCTGTGGGGGTGGGGGGGGGGGCAGATTAACTATTTTCATATTACTGGGTTTAGTAACACTTTAAAGAGCTGGGGGTGTACTTGTAGGGTGGTGTTTAAGTTGGGGATAGTGATAGTGGGGGAGCATATTAGAATTAAAATGTCTGAATAAAGCGCATTTTATGTTCCCTTTAACACTAAGATTTTGTTTGTTGTTGGTCGGAGTAGTTGTGCTAGATTTTTATTTTTGTCCTTGTCCATATGAGGAGATACCAGGGCCTTGCTGTAGTCTGCATTACCCTTCTCTTAATCATACAGAACCGAACACAGGATGTGTAGTCATAGTCCATAGTTATGCCGCTACCTTCAGGTGATTGGACCCTGGCAAAAGCTTTGCTGGGGCGCCATCAACAATGGAGGTAAAGTTTCACTAAGGGCTAATGACTACAAGCTTTTGTTTGCATTTTTTGGCCCTAATAGGGGCAAATACTGTAGTAAAACCTGACAGAGAATGTAACCCTTCCCCTCAATTGAAAGTAAGTTTTTTGGTTGCAGTTCTACTTTTTGTATTGTAATATAGGGTCCATATTTTGAAAAAGGGGATATCTTATATATATATTTTGTTTTCAAGGATCTGAAGGCCAAGATGCAAGAAGCAATGACTCAGGAAGTGTCTGATGTCTTCAGTGATACCACTACTCCCATTAAACTTCTGGCTGTGGCAGCCACCTCACCACCTGATGCTCCAAACAGGGAAGAGGTCAGTTACTGATTCCTCGACCTCTCTTTTACCTTACTTCTATTTTTCACCCAATGTCATGATTTACTCTTGTCACTAGATGTTTGAGGAGAGAGCTGCCAATTTTGAGAACCATGCTGCTCGTCTGGGAGCTACAGCAGAAAAAGCAGCAGCAGCAGGATCGGCTAATAAAGCCAGTGTGGAAGGAATACAAGCAACTGTAAAAACAGCAAGGGAGCTCACTCCACAGGTGTGTTACAAGACTGACTTACACTTGTCATTAGTTAGGTCATATAGTTATTAAACATTTGAAAATTAAACTGTGATAGCTGGCATCGTTTTTCATACATTTTAAGGTTTATTTTTTACTTTTACCTTTTTTATTTAGCGCCTTTGCTGTTTCTGACAAAACTATGTCCATGGCAAAGCCAGCATTTAAACAGTTAAGTTAAAAAAAAAAAAAAACGTAAAGCTTAATAAAATAAAACCAAGCAAAAAAAATGTAAAAGTCTTTTGCCCTCACATATTAATGCAAGCATGTCCAATATTCACGCACATGTATGACCTCATCAATTGTGCCATACTTATTAGCATGCCAGAGTGAGCGTATTAATTCTAGGACCATCATTTATGGTTAACCACAGCTGTAAAAGCTTTGTCTATGAACAATTTTGGGGCTTGCCCTTTTTTAATATTTGATAGGCGCACTCAGTTTTTTAGCTTGAAATGTTTGCTATCCATATACTCACTGTAACCTCCTCTTTTTATGTTTTACCAAAACATTGAGTATATTGAGCACAATTCACTAAAGGTTATCGCATGCGTTATGACGGCCACGTGACCCCTAAACTCATGCGATAATGAAAATGCCAATTCACTATTGCTCGTATGAGGTATTTAGCGCAGACACCTAAAACGCTCATCAAATAATGCATAAAAAGGCATTAGTCAATTCACAAAAGGAAATAAATGCATGTGGTCATTAAGTACTGGTCCAAGCTTGCGATATCTATTGCAATGGTCAGACACCCCAGTGATTGGTATAAAAAAATAGGTGAGAAAGTGCAAGCTGGAGCAGGTGTTGGCTAGATTTTAGTGAGAAGTTGTTTCTGGAGGCTGGCAGACGGCATAGCAAAGATGATTAAGCTCTTTGAATCCAGTCTTCTGGAATTCAAAGCAGTGCAGAAGAGGAGGAGGAGGAGAAGCTCTTAAGTGGTAATTTTAAAGAAAAGACGCTTTAAAGGGGAAGTATAGCCAAAGCTCGTTTGGCTGTACTTCTATGGATCACAGGAGTGCAATTCGTTTTGCACTCCTGTGACCCGTTTTCAGCAGAGAGTGGACTTCAGCCCGATCTCTGCTGACGTCACAGAAGTCAGTCCAGGCACCGTGTCATCGCGTCAATGGAAGTCGGGATCTGCCAGGTGCCTAGACCGACACCCGGCTCAGGCTCTCAGCGAGCCGCTGAGAGCCTGAGCCGGCTGCTCCACCCCCTCCACAGCCCAGCTCTCCAGTGAGTGAGGAGGGAGCAGAGCAGATAGCTGTGGCTGACAGCAGCTCTCTGTTCTCGGAGCTGTCAGAACTGAGTGATCTGCGGTGTTTGCTCGGTTCTCAGTGTTAGACACGCCGGGGGACAGATGCAGTATCGGACCGAGGTAAGTATAAATCTAAAAAAAAAAAGACAAACCCTTACTTCTCTTTTAAGGAGCCCACACTGCTGGATCAATTCACGGATGCTCATACCTTGCAGCAGTTCAGGTTATCCTAGCCATTTATCATGGAGCTTTATGCCCAACTCATAGGGTACCTTGAGTCCTCAACACACAGAAGCCTAAATTACTAAATTACTGGCTGCCTTACACTTTTTTGGAAAGCATCTTATCAAATGCTTGCCATAACTTACCGCATGGCTTCATGCGGTATTTATCCACTTCAGATCCCGCACCTGCAGGCATCATTGAGATATTATTTTTCTCTGCAGGTGGTTCCCGTCACTGTAAGAACGATCATAGCAGCAGTTCAAACATCCCCCCCCCCCCGTCACCCTCCGGTGCTTCTCCCGACTCACCTGAGCGATCGGTGAACGGGAGAAGGAATCGCCTGCCGCCGCAAGGAAGTCCTATGGATTTACGAGGGACAGATGATCCTCGGTCATCTCTACGGCTCTAGGAGGCCCGGGCGCACGTCATGACGTCACATCCGGGTCTCTGGATGTAAACAATGCCAGTGGACTCCGCTCGAAAGGCTGGGATCGTCCATTTTTTTTTTCTGATCTCAGCTTTTTCAGTCTGGAGGAGAGATGTGGGGTCTTATAGACCCCGCATCTCTATATAAAGAGGACCTATCACACACTTTTCCTATTACAAGGGATGTTTACATTCCTTGTAATAGGAATAAAAGTAATCAAAAAAAAAAAAAAATTAAAGAGAAAGTGTAAAAAAAAAAAGTAGTAAAATAAGGAATAAAAAAAAAATTTAAAGCGCCCCGTCCCCGCAAGCCCGCGCTCAGAAGCAAACACATACGCAAGTTGCGCTCGTATATGTTTTTTTACCGCATACTCTGATGCGGTGAAATTATCGCTTAGTGAATTGCGCCATTGTGTGTTTGCACTAAAAATAGTTACATTTGTTTTGAAAATCTAGATCTGATTAACGGTATCTCAATTATCATGCAGTATAAATTGCAGTGTGCATTTTATTCTACAGGATTTGTGCTTTCAGAAAATATATGTGTTGGGGGTTTTAGGTGATCTTCAGGCGTAAAAGTGCATTTTGATATGTGTTGGGAAAAAAGTTAAAGCAAAGCTATAGTTTTTTTGTGTGTTGGTTTTCTTTACCCATAAAATGTGTAAATGTTGTCAGCCTAAGATTGGCTTCCATCAGTTTTGTAAGCCTTGAATTTGCAAATCAAAATCTGGAACACAAAGCTACAAATCGTGAAAGTCATCGTAGTACGTACACACTGAAAATACTGTAGTTGCCCTTTAAACAAAAAAATAAAGTTGACTTCAGTGAGGGAATGTCGCGTTGTATAAATTCATGTACTCCTGATTATGTGAATTCTATTTATATTCCTGACCAGGTACTGGTGGGGCTGAAGGCTCCTTGTGCTTTGATCTGTTGTTTGATTGGCCCTTTCATTCATAATTTCTGGTGGATGTTGTTCTTAAACTCCTCTTAAAGTGGAAGTCCACCCTGACACTTAAATTCTCCTCTGCAATCATTAAAGTTCAGCCTTATGCCTCAAAATGAAAAAAAATCAGTCTTTGTACCTTTATTTTGTATCTAGTGCCTTCACTTCTACTTCCTTTTGAGTGTAAAAGCAGCCAGTGGGTGTGGTTACTGAAGGCCAATGACA
The DNA here is from genome assembly GCA_018402905.1 of Glandirana rugosa. Taxonomy (NCBI): domain Eukaryota; kingdom Metazoa; phylum Chordata; class Amphibia; order Anura; family Ranidae; genus Glandirana; species Glandirana rugosa. Next base: position 1,478,121 of record BLSH010276248.1, on the reverse strand, counting down.
TCACTTTCAGGGAGGGGCACTGCTCCTCTGTAGCCAGTGGGCATATACAGGATGGGAGTAGCTGATCATATGTTCCCGCCCAATGTTCTCTCATCAGTAAGGATGCTTTGTACATCCCAATTCATGAGAAAATGAAGAAATAAAAAAGACTCAATCACACAGGACAAGGAGGCCAATCCACACAGGACTGGGGTGGGGGGTGCAGGGCAACTTTCAGTGTAGCTGGAAGTGCTCTGGGGTATGTTTCTACTAGTGCGACTCCATGGAAATCAATGGGCTGTGATGACATGCGACTTTGTGTCCAAAGTTGCACTATTTGAAACAAAGCCTTAAACTCATTAATCACATTTAATGAGCAATAGAAGTTGATCTGTATCCTTCCAAACTTTCAAAAATGTTCTTTTGTACTTTATTTCTTTCATATTTCTTCCCATGTTCCCTCTGCCGTTCACAGCAGCTGGGCATGTGCCACCCCATGCTCACAGTGCCCATCACAGTGCCATGCAGAAACAGCCAAGTGGTTCTACACTGTAGAAAATCTGCAGCATGTTGCATTGTAATCTTTCTTACAATTTCTAACAAACATAACATACTTCCAAAGCCTGCTCTCTCTCTCTCTCAGGAGAAGCTGCCAGCTAGAACGAGGCTATGAAGACAGAAGGGGATTATGTTCTGTGAAGGATAGGAGGGAATGTGGGTGGGGTTGGGCAGGTCTAAGCATGCTTGTCTAAGAACAACCGACAACCTTTTCAGGAAGTGAAAGACAGCTTAGCAAATTCAGATAAAGGAACATAGCGTTGTCGGTGAAGAACAGGAAGAAGCTGATTGCCTAGCTTAGATGAGACTTTCTAAGCTAAAACGATCAGCTAGCCAGAAAATTAATAATATCAAAGATAATGATATTTAGGAAAATTTCATTTTTGACTGGACTTTCACTTTAATTCTCTTGGTCTTCTGTGTATGTCTTATAGGTTGTGTCTGCTGCTCGAATCCTGTTACGTAATCCAGGAAACCAGGCTGCATATGAACACTTTGAAACCATGAGAAATCAGTGGATAGATAATGTAGAAAAGATGACAGGTTGGTTTGATGCAGTTTTCTTGGAGGACAGCACCCATCCTTACTGGCAGAGATGGGCTACATTTTATTCTCTTCCTTCCTAATAGCCACCTAAACTATTGCCTTCCATATTTAACATTCTTTTCATTTTCCAGGCCTTGTTGATGAGGCCATTGACACACGGGCACTGCTGGATGCTTCTGAGGAAGCCATTAAGAAGGATATTGACAAATGCAAAGTGGCCATGGCAAATATGCAACCCCAAATGCTTGTTGCTGGAGCCACTAGCATTGCTCGCCGTGCAAACCGTATCCTGTTGGTGGCCAAAAGGGAGGTGGAGAATTCTGAAGATCCAAAATTCAGAGAAGCAGTGAAGAATGCTTCAGATGACTTGAGCAAGACCATTTCTCCTATGGTTCTGGAAGCCAAAGCTGTAGCTGGCAACATCTCAGATCCAGGTAAAAAGCCCAGTTTGTGCCTCAAATAGCAAGATTAAATGTATAAACACATTATTGAGCTGGATTAAGAGAACTGTGGCGTATTCTATTTTCCCTATCCTAAAAATGCAATTCATCTGGTGGTCTCTGGCTTTAGTACTTTGGGACACTGACCTGTACAAGCATGTAGCTAGTGAAGTCGGAACTCTGTCTTCATCATTTTTTTTATTTTTGTAAATCACTCAAGTTATTTATCAAAAGCCTTTGGATCAACATAAGTTCAACAGAAGTCAATGACCCAAAACAAGTATGCAGATTAAGTGTTCCGACTGCATCAGAAGCATGCTGCTCATTCCATGAGGCCATTGGACCAGCATGACAGCCAGGCAATCTGCATTTTCAGTAATAGCTTTTGTTTCTCAATACAAGTTTAATTTAAAATAGGATATAGAGGATTAGTCATGTTTTCTTTCCTGATTTCTGCACTGTAAAAATTTCACAATGTTTTTATAATGAATCTGGAATGTCATCAGTAATACTGTGACACTGTGTAAGCAGTTTTTGCAGATTTTCTGCTATAATTTATAGTAAAATTTTAAAAAAGGAAGCATTGTTTCGTTTTTCCAACAGTGTTAACGGTTTTTGAGTAGATGTATAGATTCTTTCTTGTTGTCATACATGTTGGCCCTTTTTATTGTGACGATAATTTTCACACAAGCCATTCCTTTTTTTTTTTTTTTTCTTCTCTCCTAAAGCCTTACAGAAAGGCTTTTTGGAATCAGGCTACAGGATCCTAGGAGCTGTGGCCAAAGTTAGGGAAGCATTCCAACCTCCAGAGCCAGATTTTCCACCACCTCCACCTGACTTGGAGCAACTGCGGGTAAGCATTGTGCAGGGTGATGGTATTGGCTCCTTCAAAGGAACCTGTCTTTGCCACAACAGCCCCAAAAACTTAATTGAATACAATGTAAATAAAATAAGAATGGCTCAGGTTACTTTTTCTTGAATGCAGTCTAATTAACCAGCCTTTAACCACTTAAAGTGTTTGTTAACCCCAAAAAAAAAAAAAAATACAGATCCTGGTCCCTTAAATCGATTTAAACAGCACAGTGCTTGTGCTATGTAATCTGCCCCACTCTAAACCCCCCCTGAACCTGACAGTTCCTGTATCCCCATCTCTGCACAGACAACGAAAACCAGGGCGTTTGAGCGCTGACCACCATTGTCTGTGACGGCCGCAGCCCTACTCTCATCTCTCTTCCTCCTCGCTGCCTGTGTCTCTAAGTCCCTGGGGACTTGTAAATACTTGTTTAGCCCGATCTTCGGCCGATTTCCAGGGCCACTACAGGAGGGGCTGAGCGGACATGTGATCTCTCCGGCTGACGTCAGAGGTAGATCTCAGTCCCTCCTGCAGTATCCATCGGAGCTGAAAAGCGCGCCCCTGGAGCCCCGCTTCTGCTGTGGTTGGACACAGCGGGAGCCAATCAGCGGGTCCAGTGGCCGCATTGGTTCGCTAGAGAGACAGAACAGCGGCCTTCCTATGTAAACAAAACTGACCGCCGTCCTGTCAGAGAGGGAGAGAGAGCGAGATCTTGTGTTCCTGCTAGTCAGGAACACAGATGCCTCTCTTCCTCTAGTCAGTCCCTCCCCTACACAGTTAGAAAGCATTTCCTAGGAGCACACTTAATCCTTTGATCGCTCCTGATGTTAACACCTTCCCTGCCAGTGTCATTTAACAATGACGGTGCATTTTTTTAGCACTGATCACTGTATTGGTGTCACTGGTCTCCAAAAAGTGTCACTTGGTGTCAGATTTGTCCGCCGCAATGTCGCAGTCGTGCTAAAAATCGCTAATAGCCGTCATTACTAGTAAAAAAAATAGTCCATAAATCTATCCCATAGTTTGTAGATGCTATAACTTTTGCGCAAACCAATCAATATACGATTTTTGTTTTTTTACGAAAAATATGTAGCAGAATACAAATAGACCTAAAGAGATGAAGAAATTTGATTTTTTTTTTTTTTTTAAATTCTAGTTGTTTTATAGCAAAAAGTAAAAAATATTGTTTTTTTATTTAATCAAAATTGTCGGTCTTTTTTTGTTTATAGCACAAAAAATAAAAAATGCAGACGTGATCTAATACCACCAAAAGAAAGCTCTGTTTGTGGGGAAAAAATGGCATCAATTTTATTTGGGTACAACGTCGCACAACCGCGCAATTGTCCGTTAAAGTAAGGCAATGCCGTATCACCAAAAATGGCCTGGTTATGAAGGGGGGTAAAACCTTCCGGAGCTGAAGTGGTTAATACTCTAGAGTTTATTAAATTGAAAATTCAGTATCATCGGCAAAGTATAACAATTTCTAGAACTGTAATTCACATAAGCCTTTTATTGAAATGTATTGTGAGAAATAAGGGTTCCCTCATTGCTGTCCACCTCCGAAAAAAAGCTAGCTGGCTGGCTCTCTGATTTCAATACTTCAATCACAGGCTCAGAGCAAGGAGATGCAAGTGAGAGTCAAAACATTTCTGAATAATTCCTTCTCTTTATACTTGTTCTGAATTATTGACTTATGCATACATATGACAGCTAAACACCTCACCCTCAGGCCCTTTTACACCCTTTTATAACTCAGCAATTAAAGCAGTTACTCTGCCTTGCCTTGATGAAGTCCTAGAACAAGTTATGGCACAGATCTCCAGAATGGCTCTTATTTCTATTCACATGCGCAGAATCTGGTGGCTCAAAGCCTGGCCAGGTATGTAATTTGAAGGAGGATGTCTCTTTGCGGAGGCACTTGACAAATTCATCAAAAATGTCACAAGAGGAAAGGTCCTTCTTCCACACAGGAAGACTCCTAAGCCTCTTCTTCGGGGCTTCTGCCTCCTCAATGCACAGAGAGCACCTCAACGCTCTACCCAAGCTTCAACTTCTAAACCACAATTCAGCTCTTCCTTTTGGTGCTAGACTTGGAACACAAAATCCACCAAGTCTTCCCCAACACTTCTTCTCAATAAAGGGGTGCTCTCACTCCAAAGAGTAGAGGGGCATTTGTTGTGGCTTGCCTGGGTTTCAGACCTGGGGAGTCAATTGGTGGTTTCATAGGGGTACAAAATAGTTACAAACTTTAAATTTACTTTATCAGTGATTTCCATGTTCTCTGTCCAAGTCAATTTCTATTATGTTCTCTTTGCCCTAGCTTACTGATGAGGCTGCACCTCCCAAACCACCTCTTCCTGAGGGAGAGGTTCCACCACCCAGACCCCCACCTCCTGAAGAGAAGGATGAGGAGTTCCCTGAACATCTGGTGGGCGAGGTAGTGAATCAACCAATGCTGGTGGCTGCAAAACAGCTACACGAAGAAGCACGCAAATGGTCCAGCAAGGTAATTTTCAAGGAGGGTGATGTACATAGTTGGAGAAGGACTATGCTACAGAGCTACAGTGAATATTTCCTTCAGAAGATGTATGTTACACATTAAAACAACTCAAAACAAGACAGTCAGAATGTACAGTTGTGCTCATAAGTTTACATACCCTGGCAGAATTTATGATTTCTGGGCCATTTTTCAGAGTACATGAATGATAACACAAAAACATTTCTTTCACTGATGATTAGTGTTTAGCTGAAGCCATTTATTATCAATCAACTGTGTTTACTCTTTTTAAATAGTTATAACAGAAACTACCCACATGACCCTGATCAAAAGTTTACATACCCTGGTGATTTTGGCTTGATTACATGCACACAAGTTGACACAAAGGGGTTTGAATGGCTGTAACCATCCTCACCTGTGATCTTTTTGCTTGTAATTAGTGTGTGTGTATAAAAGGTCAATGAGTTTCTGGACTCCTGACAGATCCTTGCATCTTACATCCAGTGCTGCACTGACGTTTCTGGATTCTGAGTCATGGGGAAAGGTAATTGTCAAAGGATCTGCAGGAAAAGGTAGTTGAACTGTATAAAACAGGAAAGGGATATAAAAAGATATCCAAGGAATTGAGAATGCCAAAGAAGTGGAAAATAAGGGGTTCTGTTGAAACCAAACCACGGTTGGGTAGAACAACAAAAATTTCAGCCACAACTGCTAGGAAATTTTTTGGGATGCAAAAAAAAAAAACACAAGTAACTTCAGGTGAAATACAGGACTCTCTGAAAACTTGTGTAGCTGTTTCAAGATGCACAATCAAGAGGCACTTGAAGAAAGATGGGCTGCATGGTGAGAGTCGCCGGAAGAAAGCCATTACTACGCAAATGCCACAAAGTATCCCGCTTACAATACGTCAAACAGCACAGAGACCATCCTCAAACCTTCTGGCACAAAGTTATTTGGAGTGATGAGACCAAAATTGAGCTTTTTGGCTACAACCATAAACGCTACATTTGGAGACAGGGCCTATGATGAAAGGTACACCATTCCTACTGTAAAACACAGAGCGAATCGCTGATTTTTCGGGGATGTGTGAGCTACAAAGCACATGAAATCTGGTCAAAATTGATGGCAAGATGAATGCAGTATGTTATCAAGAAATACTGGAGGAACATTTGCATTCATCAGCCAGGAAGCTGCTCATGGGACGTACTTGGACATTCCAACATGACAAAGATCCAAAACACACAAAGTGAAGGTTCTGGAGTGGCCATCTCAGTCTCCTGACCTCAATATCATTAAGTCACTCTAAGGAGATCTCAAACGTGCAGTTCATGCAAGACCGCTCAAGGATTTCCAGGAACTGGAGGCTTTTTGCCAAGAGGAATGGGCAGCTTTACCATCTGAGAAGATAAAGAGCCTCATCCACAAATACCACAAAAGACATCAAGCGGTCATTGATGTTAAAGGGGGCAATACACGGTATTAAGATCCGGAGTATGTAAACTTTTGATCAGAGTAATTTGGGTAGTTTCTGTTGTTGTCATGATTTAAAAAGAGTAAACACAGTTGACTGATAATAAATGTCTTCAACCAACACTAACCGTGAGTGAAAGAAACGTTTTTGTGTTACCCTTTATATACTCTCAAAATGGCCAAGAAATCATAAATTCTGCCAGGGTATGCAAACTTATGAGCACAACTGTATGTATGTATCCGTCTTATCTGTGCTGCAGTATTTATCAGCCTAAGTTCCATTTGCAAGTCATGTGCTCAGGATTTCCTTCAATGTTAATATTTGTGGTAATTTCTGACCCTATTCTGTTTAAGAAATCCTGAAAGCTTGACCTGCAGGAGGGTTCTTGAGAAACGCTATACAGCAGCCATTAAAATGTAATAAACTTGAAAGTACATATTTTGTTCTACATTATGGCCAACAATAGAATTTATCACCAGCTAACAGAAAAAAATGTTTTTTGTGTAAAAGTACAATATACTGACAGAGCGAAGCATGTTTAATTGCCTGGGGTTATTAACCCACTAATTCCATCTTCATTCTATGAAACACTTCAATGGATGACCTTCAGTGAAATAGAGCACATTATGTGGTGATAAAGGTATTTATTTGGGGTTGGCTAAAAAGTTAGTTTATTTCTTTTGAAGATGTACAGTAGGTCAGCAGCCTTTTCACATTTCTGATTTGTGAATTTTTTATGTATGATGCTTTATTGTTTGTGCTGGTTCATTATGTTTTCCTTTTGACCTGCTTTTCTAAATGGTTCTAATGTATCTTGTTTAGTTTTGAGTAGAGTCCCTCCTTTGCAACCGTAAAATTTGGATTTTACATCACTTCCTGTCCCAATGACAGTTGTCACTAGGAGAATCTAGTCAGTATCTTCCCAGTGGGCACAGGACGGCAATAAAAACTTAGTGGAACTTTAGTCAGAAAATTAGTCGGCTCTTTTTTCAGGAATAGTTATATATAAAAAAAAAAGTGCCTATATTGTTAAAAAAACCCAGTAATACGGTCTCACTCTGCTCTGCACATGCTCAGTAGTTCTCTATTTTTAAGCACTGTGCCAGATTTGTATAGGCCTATCTGCTGACAGCCTAAACATTTACTGCTGTTCAGGCCCTCTGGGCTTCAGCCTCCAGCAAGAAAAAAAGGAGCAACGCTGGAGGCAATTTATAGCACACACTAATTTTGCTTACATAATGTGGATAGTATGTTTTTTTTGTTAAAGAACAATATCTTTCTCAAGTTGCTATGGTTAAAGTTCCACTTTAACGGAGATTCTAACCCTTCACCACTTAATACAAAAGAAAAGGTTTTGGCTTACAGATAGTTTGAATTTTTCTTTACTTTAAGTGCAGTAGCCAAAGAACTCTACATATTATTATGCCTCTCTAAACCTAATTTTGCTATATTACTGGAGGGCTATGTCCTGCTAACTGCCATTTCCAAACTCCTCCCACCCCTTCCTGTACAATCAAGGTGCCTGATTGACCGGCTGGCGGGCATAGTCCTGGAGTTGGTGGAATCTGATTCCCAGTAACAGACACGTGTCTTAATGGCTTACTGCATATATTTAAAGTAGTCTTTGGGGGAAATACATGGGCAGCCATTTCAGACCACCTGAATATTGTTTACCTGGCTGTTCATTTTGAGACACTTGTTTTAAAACCTTAAGTCCCTGGCTCAAAGTAAAAAGCATATCCGGTTAGTAAAATTTGCATACTTGTTCCAGGTTATTGGAACCTAAGTACTTAAGCAAGCAAGTGGAGTGACAGACGGCTAGTATTTTCTATAGGAGGTCTACAATGGCAGCTTCTGCTTGTCTTTTATGACAGTTTTCCTATAAGGCTCCAAGTCTTGGTGGGATGGATACAGAATTAAAGCAGGGCTGAAATATATTTCCTAGAGAGAATATCATTGCAGGCTTTCTGCAGGACCACTCGTGTTAACCATAACTTTAGACATTTGGTCACCTGATCTTTTTTGATTAGTACTTAAGCTCACCCTCTGCTCTATTACTTTTGATTAAGTAATCATCTCAGTAATACTAGTAACATGAAAAAGATGTATGCACCTGAGCTTGTGGATAAATAAGTTCAAAATATATATCCGAGAAGTAGTCAGCACACTACTAGATATAAAAAGTACATACACATCCAACTTAAAGTGCTGCACTAATGGGAATGCCAACATAATAAAAACCTTAATTAAAATAAGCATGTCATGTGCCAACATAAATATATAAAAACAATTGAATGAATATTTGTGAAAAAATTACACAAATCACTGTGCTTAAATAAAAATGTTAATAAAATGTATAATATAATAATAAATAATACATTTAACATAAAACCCATATGTTGAATGCAGCGACGTCATGCATTCCATTCCTGGTACTGTAAATTATCTTTTTGTGCAAGATCTCCCCTCTACCCTTCATAACACTGAAGAGATATTCAGACAGACACATGGAGAATCTGGAACTATTTTACTACCACTGACTCTTATCTTCTAGGACTATGGCTCAGTCCACAGTCCCTTGAATTAATTCTGGAAGTTTTATATAATGGCGACAAAGCGCTAATCTCCCCATCCTCCCACAAAGAGTAGTCTCCAAGTGTCCTCCTTTGCTCTATATAAATTGGTGGTAAAGTAAAAAAAAATTACTTCCAGCCCCTCTGTTCTACAAAGCTATACTACACTGGCACTTTATGGTTTTTATGATGTAGGCATCCTGATTGGTGCAGCATTTTCTGTCAGAAGTGTAAATACTATGAACATACACTAGAATATGAGATACCTTTTTTGTTATTAAATTATTTGCTTTCTATACCATAAGTGCAGTGGGTTTTGTAGACAAAAACGTGCCTGGAAACAAAATTTAAACTGGCTATTAAATGGTAAGCTGCTGATTGAAATTACAGTAATTTTTTTTTAGTTTATACAATTCTACTTAAACAATTCCAGTTTTGGGTATTTTCACTTGGTCCAATGTAACTGTGTATACCAGGGATATGCAATTAGCGGACCTCCAGCTGTTGCAAAACTACAAGTCCCATTATGCCTCTGCCTCTGGGTGTCTTGCTAGTGGCTGTCAGAGTCTTGCGATGCCTCATGGAACTTATAGTTCTGCAACAGCTGGAGGTCCGCTAATTGCATATCCCTGGTGTATACCATACCTGTGGGCTGCTACTAGAAGCTAGAAATCTCTGTAGTAGACACCACTTTACTAGCTTTTGGGTCCCATACCAAGCTCGGGCACCGTTCAGAGAACACTTTGCATTTTCTCAATGACTGCAAAGCTTTCTCTGGACAAGGTGGAGAGATGGATGGTGAAGTCATGCTTTCCATCTTGTCCAATCAGCAAATGCTTTGCTTTCACAATGTTCTATTACCAATGCAGAGGGACTAAAAGTTAGTGTTTGCAATACATTCATGCTCTTCCCATGGACATGTCTGCCATTATAGATTAGGCGTTAACCAAATAAAAATGTGGGGAATTATGTCCTTTTGTAGTAATTCTAGGTCTTCACAATGTAAACAAAATTGCTTCCAAAAGCAAATATTTCATGTGTTTTTTAATTAATTAATAAATAAATATATATATATTAAAGAGCCCTTAAAAGCCAAGCCCACCCAAAATCATATCTATTTGTCAATGGCCTTATTATGCCAAATGACTGCAGAGAAATATCTTAGTTTTACGCCACACACACACACAAGTCACACTTGCTGTAATCTCGCCCAAGTTAATCATTCATTCATGCAACTTATTTTTTCCTGTTTTTTTTTTTTTTTTGGTCATGCTCCTTCTAAATCTTTAATATTAGTGCTGCAGTCATTCATAATGAATCCATCCTACAGTATATCTGAAATCATAGACCACTTATTTTTCATCAGTTGGCAATCAGTTGTTGACCCTTTGTGGTTGATCACAAGCGATAATAAAAATCTTGGTTAGAAATGGGAATCGTTTAACTACCTTTTTTGTTTGCTGTCTGGGTCCCATTGAGAAGATTAGCCTTCACTTCTATCCAGAGATGAATAACAGGTAGAGGAAATCTCTGTGCGAGGGAAACTATACTTAGCTGTCACTAGAAAATACGTTCTTGTTAATGGATTTTCCTCTATTCTTCTTTCACCGATAACTGTAAAACTTCGGATTTCCCATAAATTTCTATCTTGGTGACAGTGTTCACCATCCCTTGTTGGCAGGATACATCTCAACAAGGACACAGACAGCAATAGGAGCCTGTTGTTCCAAAGATTAAAACACATAAACACAGCGCCAAGATAAAATGGGGATAAAAAGCAACAAGGTTGGGGCCAGAAGCCCGTATAATAAATTAAACTGATAAAAAAATGTGTCCTTGGGACAAATGCACAAAGTCAGGAGCCTGTGATTGGGATAGAAAGAACACCACATCAAGCAGGTCCATATTAAAAAAAAAAAAAAACTTTAAGAATTTCTAATCCTTCCCTATACTAGCCAGACCTTAAAGTGGAAGTTAACCCTCCATATACCCAGTGAAGTGAACAGCCTGAGATGGCACAGACCTCCCTATAAAAGTCTGCATTCACACAGGGGCGACCCAACTTCAGCGTGACTTTGCTAGGCGATGTCAGCGCGACTTTACAACACGACTTATGTCAGGTGACTTTTTCTGTGGCCAATCAGAGAAGGGAGGGGGGGTGTTGCCTAAAGATAAATTCTATTCTTTTACCTTTAAAGTCGCTTCCATTTAGATGGGGGATCCGACTTGGAGGCGACTTCTGTTCAATTCCATGGGCACAAACCGTTAGAAGTTGCCTAGAAGTAGTACAGGAACCTTTTTCTGAAGTCGCTTCGACTTCAGTAATGTATATTAAGATGGCTCCCATTCATTTCAATGGGATTTCCAATGTCAAGCGACTTGAGGCGACTCAAGTCACCCCTGTGTGAATGGGCACTTAGTCTTAAATGTATATCTCCTGTCTTCACTTTGATATACGGTTTAGAAAGTGCACATTCTGTTAGATTTTCCACTTCCTCCTTCCTATGTAGTAGGATTCCTGGACACTGTGAGAAAGCTGATTGGAGGAAAGGCACACACCCCCTCCCCACTTATGCAGAGGTTGCCTGTGTATAGTTTAGCTGTGTGCTAATCTATTTTAGCAACCTCCTTCATCTCTAAATTCTCTGTCCCATCTCCCAGAACAAGTGAGAACTTATCAGGCTGATAACAGAGCTACGGAAGAAGACACAGCTACGGGACATAGCTATTTGAAGAGAAATGAGAAAACACTACAGACAGATATGCCCAGCTCAAATTTCATGAATCGGGTTTACATCCTCTTTAAAGATTGGGCTATACATTATAATCATGTTCAAGTTCATGGGAGGTACATTAAAGCTGAACGTAACCAACCCACTGATTTAGCAGTTTCCAAAAACAAGTTACATTCAAGGCGTGCCGTGAATGAGAACGGTCACTTGTGCTCTAAATCGAATTGCCATGGCATCAAATGACTGATTGTCATAACTGATCATATGTGCAGCACCATGGCAACTGCAGAGCCAACAGAGGCTAAGATGGCGGCTTCCTTGGCGGGAAGGTCGAGGAAGGTTTCCACTTTAAAAGATGGGTGGTAATTTTACCTTGCGATGTGTATTCACATTTCAATTTGGATGGGCTTTGCTTTTAAACAATACCAATATATTTTTAGTTTAAATCTTAGTTTTCGCTTACCTATTGAAATTTCATAAATGTGTTTGTGATTTATTCCTATTGTTTAACGTTTCAATTCTATTATCATGGTTCTACTAGGTAGCTAAAAAGGAAATTGTGTAAATACATGTACCCAAGTAGTCAAATGGTTTGGCTTCTGGAGCAGTGAGCCCTTTGCCCTCCTTTCCCACCTCTGCTTCTGATACTAACCTGTCCCCCTTTCTTTACCCCTCCCTGCCCTCCCAGTCACCTGGAAGCCCTGCTCCTGCTACCCCGCAGGGTACAGAAGCCGTTGTGTCTGAGGTAGAGCAGGAGCGTGAGGACGAGGAGGAGGAGGAGGAAGCGTCAGTAGAATTTGTCCTCTCCTCTGACGTTGAAGATGATTATGAGCCAGAGCTGCTGTTAGTGCCTGAGGGGCAGCCTGTAAACCAGCCAATGCTGGCCGCAGCTCAGTCTTTACACCGGGAAGCTACCAAATGGTCCAGTAAGGTATTCGATGGTTACAAAATATGCATCCTCCACCGTGCCATGTGCATCCCACCCCTCTCCCTCCATCCATGACACGGTTTGCGCCTCCCGTCTGCGCCAAGCTGAGTGTTTACCTGTGCTGGCTTGTGTCTGCGAGCCCATGAATGGCTTCCTCAGTGGATTTTGGCTTGTGTATGTTTTGTGTATCAAGATATATATATATATGTTGGGTTAGCCGTCCAGTAATACTTATGATCTGTTGGAGATAGTATCATTATATACAAGTATAAAACCTTTTACGTTACCATGCTCCTCCAAATGGAATTCGGCAGCTTGGTACTGGATGCAATTAAAGGTTATTGTAGCTAGAATGTGTCTGTCTAATCTGTTTTCCTATGTATGCCGATAACCAGTATCCTATCTCCATCCCATCCAGTTCATACTAACTGACAAACCCTCAATAAGAATTGTTCAGCCATAAACGTTTACTCTTTAATGTGCTTTAACAGTTTTATTTCGAAAAATATGAATTAACCATTTTTATTTTTGCATGGCATCCCAAGACTCCTGACATGTAGACTTGATCCCACAAACTAGAATTATTGACTAGAGGTGTATCTTTTATAATGGTTATCCCTCCTGAATACCTGAATCACTTAGTGTGAGATAAAACGAATATATTCTGAATATAGGAAATTCCTCTTCCCCAGTAGTAGTCGTATCATTTGGGTAGCTGGATGCTGTCAGTTGTGAAAAATGGAAAACTCATATAAAAGCATATTTACAATTATTTAAGAACAATATCCACATATGGCCTGGGTATTTTCTTAAACAAGGCCTGTTTGTGCATTCTTCTGGGTTACAGGAAAATAGCTTGTAGCTGTTCTGTGAATGGAAGGGTGCCAGATGGTTGGTTACTTCACAACTCTTTATTTTTCACCAAAATCCAGGACAATTTGTCACATCAAAATGACAGTTTACTGTTTTTTCTAATGACATCGTCTTATCAGATTTGATGAACCAAATTTTACATTGAAATCAATGTAACCTTATTCAAAACGTTAATATGTTCTGAAGGGATTTTTCAGCATTTCTGTAACTTCCCCCCCATTTTACATTCTTGGTTATAAAAAAGTCCAGTGCTGAGCATTGCTGATTGCTCTACATTACTATATCTGTATTCTGCCTGTAAGATGTTCTACATAATGAATGAATGTTTCTACAGCTGTGTGGGCCTGACAGCTAGAGATGACTGTATACTTGCTGTGTATAGCTCTAGCATTAGATTCTCCCATCCCCAGAGGATAACATCTTACATGTAGCATGGCAGATTTGTGCAGAGTGATGAGGTGTCAGCAGTAGACTGTTATTAGGGCCAGTTCACACCATAGAAACGTAGTCCTGGATGCATTTCTGCATTCACGTGTTTGATGCGTTCTCAACATAAGAAACAATAGGTAGAAAGACATTCATGACCCTGAGGAAGATGTAGAGAGACCATGTATTTGATAGTCATGATGTAATCACACTGGGGCTGTTTGGTACCATATATCCTATGCTATTGCATCCTTTAATGGTTGTGTTACAGCCAATGTTTAATGTGACCGTTTAACATTAAGTGCCCCATTTGCTCTTGGTGTGCTTTCGGGGTTGTGTACCCGCAGAGATGTCACATTGGTGGCAGCAGCAGCTGTATCTGTTCAGCTACTGCGCCCCAATTTCATGCACAGGGATGCACATAACATCTGTGCTTTCACACAGGTTACGAGTCATACGCCCCATGTGAACGAGGACTAAAGCAGGTTTACCCAGAATCCTTCAGTGTGGCCAGCTGTTAAAACCGTATGCAACACAAGCACACTAGCCTCCTATTTATATGAGAAATAGGTGTTCTAAGTGGTCCCCTATCTTCTACTCCTACTATGGTTTTTAAACTATAAACCAGGTCTGCAATACAGTATTTATTTCAACTCTGTTACTGAATGAGAAAAAAAAAATCTGGTCATGGAAATAATTCCTACAAAACAGTGATGTTAAAATTTACGTAAATGTCAAGTACATAAAATCTTAATGTGTTCATTGCTCTTTGGATAGGGTTACTTGGGCCCTTGATAGGGAGCTTTTCTACCATTTTCCCTCTCTAACATTCTTCCTTCCAGGTGTGTACTAATTGTCGTGAGTGATGCATGTCACACTGTGGTGTCTGATACTAACCCACAGCCTGTACAACCTCCATAGCGCACTGTCTGGCGGGGGGACACGTGCGTGGGACGGCTCTGCTGTTTGTAGTCTGCACTGATGTCTGTTCTAGTGTTCAGATTTGTTAAGGCAACATCCGTTGTGTTACCAGCATCCGTAATCCTGCACATCTCACTTAATGTGTGTTATGTTACCCTGCAGTGTTTGGCCAATCACTGATTTAACCATGTTAAGCCTGGAAATTGTTATTTGTTCTACAATACAATGGTATCTGCAGTTTTGCAAATCTCATCCTCTTGTTTCCAGCTCCTCTCAATGGCATAATTTGAAATAAAAGTTCATGTGTTCCAAGAAGTGTTGTATACATTTTCAAAACCTTATTTTTATCATAGTAAAGAATTGATTCACCATTCAAGGCCTCTTTAAAAATAAATGACAAGCCATGGAATTTACCACTAAGAACCTTTACATTGTCAAAGTCTGCAAGTATATAATTCATATTAGTAACCATTGGGAGAAGCATGTGGAACTAGAGCTCTTTTTATGTATTTTATTTTCTACAACTTTTTACATTTGTTTTGGCAACAGGATGCAGGTTTAGCTTTTGTTTTAAGAAAATAATTTATTTTATTTGTTTTGTACATTGCTGCCTATCTAGAAAGTGGGTGATGGCAATTGTATTTATATTTGTTCCTTGCATTGCTACTTTGTTTCTAATTAAACTGTTCCCCTATTGTAGGGTAATGACATCATTGCAGCTGCCAAACGCATGGCTCTGCTTATGGCAGAGATGTCTCGGCTTGTGAGAGGTGGTAGTGGCAACAAGAGAGCTCTCATTCAGTGTGCCAAGGATATTGCTAAAGCTTCAGATGAAGTGACCAAGCTGGCCAAGGAAGTGGCTAAGCAGTGCACAGATAAGAGGATCAGAACTAACTTACTTCAGGTAATTGATATACAGCATCTACAGTCTGTTCCATTAATACTTGTTAAAGGCTGCGGCTTCTTCATTATTACTAATGATAATCATTTTCATAATAATATTTGTAAAGCACCAACAGTTTGCTTTGCAGTCTAAAAAATAAATGTAGACCGTACATTTAAAATACAATTTAATACAGGAGAGTTAGGGGGGCCCTGCTCATGAGAGCTTACAATCTAAACGGAGAGGCAACTGATACAAAAGATAAAAACTGTGGGCATGAGTTGATGGAGAAAGTAAAATTCCAGTTGTTTGGTAGAGTTGGATAAGTTGCCAGGTCAGAGCCTTTACTGCACAGGTAATTTTTAACAGTTACTACTTGAAGACCAATGGACATGTCTATGATCAGGGAAGCTACATGTTTGGGCCATGCCAGTACTTTGAGAGAGTTTTAACTTTACCATTTGAATGCTATTGGTAATAGAAATTTTTCCCATGACCAATCCCTTCAGCGTTCAGGCATCTAGCATCATAATTTCTAAGTTTTCTAAAAATATGGAGTCTTTGATTAGCTAGAATTCTGTGTGTACTGACTATGTTTGAGGGGTTGATGGTACTGCAATGACATTTTATAAAGATTAACCGTTGTTCTGTGTGCAGCAGCAAACCCTGGTTCAGGAATAGCTAAACCTCTCTCAGATACAGAACAAACAACAAAAGAGCTCCACTATATCTGTTTTAATCAACAAAAAAAATGTCTGCCTCGAACATGCCAGGCATGGACTGTATACCAGAACTGAGAGTCAAACATTTTTTGCTGCAAAATGACATTTTTGACCCATGGAAGCTGCTATATTCCATGCTGTCTATGAGACTTCATTTTTAATACGTGAGAATTTGTGTTATTAGCCTATATTTAGTTGGTTGTTATGTGGCTAAGTGGGATCATGGTCAGAAAAGTTGTACAACACAGAAAAACACCATCCATTTAATACATTCAGCGGAACCTCACCCAAAATAGGAAGTTCCACTTGTTGGCATCATTTCCCCCCCCCAGAACTTTTGTTGGGGGGGGGGTACCTGGTTTTGACCCGCTCCCACTTCTGGTCAGATACGCAGGAAGTTGGGTCCCCCACAGTATTCTAGGGCACATGACAGGTCCCAGAAGACTTCAGGACCAGTCACATAGCTTGCACATGCACAGTAAAAAATTGGCTTTGAATCCGGAAGGCTTCATTGCCTATTTCCCTTACTTGAGATGCCATCACCTGCAACAAAAGCCGATTGAAGGATCGGCTCGGGTGAGGAAATCGCTGGACACCTGGACAGGTAAGTGTCCTCTATTAAAAGTCAGCAGCTACAGTATTTGTAGCGCCTATTTTTTGAGGGAGCCTAGAGCTCATCTTTAAAGAGCTTGTCCAGGAGTTAGTGGCTTGGCCTTAGTGTTCAGTGTTGGGCCTCTGCTGTGAGGAGGTTAACCAATCAGTAGATGCTCTTCTCAAACCTATTTCAGTATACATGCCTTTCAGCCTGTCAGTGTGTAAACTGTGTATGCAGCTAATCAGAAAACGATGAAGAAGAGTGGTTAAAGACTGTTAAAATACTTTGTGGAAAGCATATTAAACCAAGCTCTTTTCCATGAATTTGCATTACAGGTATGTGAAAGGATCCCGACTATCAGCACCCAGCTCAAGATTCTGAGTACTGTCAAGGCCACTATGCTGGGAAGGACCAACATCAGTGATGAAGAATCAGAGCAGGTAAAAAAAAAAAAAAAAAAAAAATGGAAGAAATCAAACTCCTTTTTTAGTTTGATTTTCAACTACTTAAGCAACATAAACTCCAGATACAAGGCCAGCATAGAAACAGTTGTAAAAACAGGTGCAAAGGAAAGGTTAGTAGAACCTGGGCTGGAGGCACCCAGAACAACGGGACTGACCCCACCTGTCTAGTATCAGACCTGCTGTGACACGGGACTGACCCCACCTGTCTAGATTCAGACCTGTTGTGACCACGTGGTGGTAAGGCAAATATTATGCTCAGGGTAAGGGGAAAGGACTTCTGAAACTTGGGCAGCTGGTAAGTTGGAATGGGGCCAGAGGTGACCAAAGTGACTGCAGCAGAAACGGTAATTTGAGCCAAAAGTCCTGCATGACTTACCCAGAAGGGCAAAGGGCCAAGCTACACCCAATTGAGCCAAAGAGGACTGTGGAAATGGTAGAGATTCTTTGCAGCCTGAAATAATGTCCATTGCTGTTGACATCAGTGGGCACAGTGCAAGTGGTTCCCACCCATTAGTAGACCTTGAGCTGGAGGCAGCCGCTTTCTAGAATAAGTCAGGTGGTGGCCACAGTGTGGTAAAGCAACATTCAGGATGAGAGGCAAGACCTGGAGTATTGATAAAACCTGGGTAACTGGTAGCAGTTGAGGGCCAGTGATCTGAGGGAGTTTCTTTGCAACAGGAAGAACAGTGGAGTGATGTCTTCCAGATGCAGGGTGGGTAAGAGCATGTGCTACATGCCACTAATTGAATGAGGCTGGTGGTCAGTACCACATCAGTAATGCCTTTTCATGGCAAAGTTGACTGTAAACGGGAAATGGCGCCCAGTGACCAACAATTCAGGGTACCAGTTTGACTGGCCTACTCACTGAGTGAGTCTTCAGCACCAGGGCAGTGCCCAATGCTCAAACATCACATCTAGTCCAGTGGGGTTCAGGATATCGTAGTCTAAAAGCCTATCTGAGAACGATTGTGCTGGACAGCTGCTGATTAGAGGGGAAACCTCCAGCAGTGATCTACAGGAGAGTCTTGATTTTGAAGAAATTTTTTTAAGTGAAAGGAATTTTTAGAAAACACAGGTCTGTCTTTACATTAGCAGAGCTGAAGAAAAGATATCACTAGGAAAAAAAACCAGAGGCATGCTGGTAGGAGGGGTTAAAGATTTTCTGTTACCCCCAGTATATGAGAAAGTCTTGCGTAGAAAGCCATGTATGCCAGACAACTTGGCTTTATAGGTTTATACACCTATAATAAAGCAGCTTTACACTTAGACTAGGTTCACACCTATGCTCTTTCAGAAACGCACCACAGTCCATTTAACATTAGTTGGGTCACGTTCACATGCATGCAGTTTCCACCAGTGCATTTTTTGGAAATGTGCAGGGACTTTTTTTTTTTTCTTACACACCGCATGGCACATTTTTGGCTTCATTGACGGCAATGGATTTGCATCAAAAATGCATTTTTTGTGCATTTTCCTGCATGGCAACAGACTTCTCCTAGCCACAGTAACACATTACCAAAAAAAAAACCCGCAAAACACATTAAAAACGTGCATTAAAAAAAAACACAGAATGCAGCAGCAAATGGGCCGCAAAGGCACTTGTATAGATGTGAACCTAGCCTTAGACAGTATTGGACACTTGTTTCTGGTATTCACTCTTAGGATTACCTGTAAATTTTCTGTTTTTGCAAACACAGGCAACAGAAATGCTTGTCCATAATGCACAGAACCTGATGCAGTCAGTAAAGGAGACTGTAAGGGAAGCTGAAGCTGCATCAATCAAGATCCGGACAGATGCTGGATTCACGCTTCGTTGGGCACGGAAAACCCCATGGTACCAGTAACTTCTTTCCATCTTGGGATGGAATGTAGCCACCTTTCCCTATTGTACAAAGCACACTAATACTGTGTAACCGAAAGGAAACTGATGATGAATTTGCTTTCTAAGTGAGTCTCCAGATCGTTAGCCATTTTTACTGTTTTTTGTCTAACAGTAATTTGGCTCCTCCATCAGTACGTTGCTTAACTCACTATGTTTTTTTTCTATTGTTTTCATGGCCTTTAGACTGACTCTTCTGCACATCCTTACTGCAGATTAACAGTCTGTTTTGTTTGGGAGAGTTCAGTGCAATGCACCAGATGGCACAACCTGATCTGTTTCTTTCTGCTTTGTCTCACCTTCGCCTGAACACCCATCATATCCTTCTACTGAGCACAGCCCAAGATAGTATAGTGCAGGTATCACTATGAAATGTAAAACACTAAACTCTCATCCATACTCTATTACTTTGCTATGCTCATCCTGTAGAGCCCATAACGTATCTTCTTTTCCCAATCTATGCAGAGGACTGAGACTGGTCATCGTAGCATATAATTGATGAAGTGTCCTTCAGAGTAGAAGAGCAATGCGTCATAACTGATGAATGGATAATAGCAGCACTTCTACCTTTCTGTGTGATCCAGCAGCGGTGGTGTTGGTAGCAGAGTGTTGCTGTTTTTTTTTAGAATGCATGAAAGAGGATTAGATTTGTGTATATGACCTCAAGACTTGAGATATGAAGATTAAACCTGGTGCCATTTAGGGAGATAAGCCTACACAAACTTGAACTTTGAGGATGTGAATAATATCATATCTGAATAAACAAGAGGCCTGTGGAAGTAGCTTTGCCCTTACACTATTAAGGCTTGCCAGTTCACTCTCATCATTATAGCATCACGTGTAACTCTTGAGGACAAGTTGTTGATTTGGTTGGAATAAATTCCAGCTTTCCGCTTGCTGTTGCAGAGGTTGATGCTGGTGAATGTGTAGTTAAATTCTTCATTTAGACTGTTTGAGTAAATTGCCTTCTACATCCTGCTCTTCCATCTCACATCTTTAGAGGGTGTGCATATGATTAGCTTCATTTCTCACAGTGTTGGCTGGAGGTATCTGGTCAATGCCAATGAATGTCCAAGCATGTACACACTAGAAGGCTGGGGATTAAGCCACTGCCTGATTTGCCTTGGTGTACAGTTTTGGTTTATACGGTAGGAAATGAGATTAATGTATTTGAATGGAAAATGCCATAATGCCTTTTAACCCACACAGATCTAATATTAGTTAAAACCAAAGACTTGAAAAGATATTTTTTGTTTGTAGAGCAGTTATGTTAAACTCCCCAATTGTTTGCAGTTATTCTATATACTGTAGTTGGTATATATGACTGAAACCGGCAGTCTTTCTGATAGGAGTTTAGTCAACTTCTTGTTGATTAGGGGGCCTTTCATGGAGTGGAAGGGTTAAGTAACATTCAACCTGCACTGTGTCCTGGGATACATTGTAAGAGCAAATGTATCTTTACAATGAAGATCTGATTCAGCTTTGTTCCTGTCAGTACAAACCAATAAACAATTTATATACTTCAGACTTGCATTTCATTGTGTCATTTTGTTTAATAAAGCAATCAAACTTTTTTTTGCATGGATTTGGCAATATATTAGAAATGTTCTTTTGGGATTTAGGGCCAGTTCACACTGCAGCGATGCAGGAACCCTGTGAATCCACTGTGGGTTTCCGCATCACTCGTCTTTGCATAGTGCAGTGTGAACTGCCGCCGGGACTGTGGGAGTGTCGATAGAAAGCCAATGACACCCCCAAATCAGTTTGCATATTGCAGTGCGAACTGCAAACTCGCACAGGAATCAGATTGCAATGCGTGAACCACCATACGATCCGATTCTGACCCTGCGAAAAAAAACGGTCCTGTACGAGTTTGCTCCGATTGCGATGCAAATTCAGCCATACAATCTCTATGGCTGAATTTGCATCGCGCAAAGATTGCACGTGACTCACACTGCAGTGTGGTGCAAATCGCATCCGATCTCTGAGATCGTAGCAGTGTGAACCGGCCCTTAAATTGGATGTAAACCCGATTCATGAACTTTGAGCTGGGCGCATATATCTGCAGTATTTTCTTATCTCTCTCCCAAAGCATTAAGTATGTCTTTCTCCTGCTCCGTTCTTGTTAGCATGATAACTTCTGACAAGTTCTGCAACAGTGACATCTGGTTGGAGAGGGCGCTGTAGAGCGGAACACTTGGAACACTTATCGCGAAATTCAAGCAGCGTGCGGAGAGCAGCCTGTGTGTGTGTGCGTGCGGGGAGCTCCAGGGACAGACAAGACCCAACCCGCCCCAAACGGACCCCCCCCCCGGCGAAGCAGCGGCGGCAGGGCGGCTATAGCGACAGGGAGCAGCGTGTGCGGGGAGCTTGAGACTGACCCCCCCCCCCCCCACTGAAATCCGGACGAGGAGGAGGCGGCGGCGGGCGGTAGAGGTGGCATTCCCCCACACCCCCCCACCTGTGACCGAAGGAGGAGGCGGGGGGACCGGGACGAGCAGCAAGGAACAACATAGGACTTCCCCCAAGAGAGGACAGAGGAGGGGGGCGGTGGAGACTGAAGGAGAAGTACGGCAGCGGTGAGTGCAGATCACTGTGTGACAAACCCGACAGGCTGACAGAGCCAGGAAGGGGGGAGGCTAAAGGCAGAGGCTGACGAGCTGCAGTGTCAGATTACCGAGGCTAGCAGAGAGACACAACTGCTAATTAAAGACTGACTGTGTGAGACCTGAGCATTGTGAAGTACCTGTGTGTTGCGAGTACCTGTGTGTTGCGAGTACCGTGAATACTAGTGCATAGTGAGTATCAGGTGAGTGCCTGTGTATTGGGCGAGTACCTGAGTACTGCAGTGTGAGTACCCGAGAGTGGCGTGAATACCCGAGTGTTGAGTACCGTGTACGGGGAGGGGAGTATTAGTGGAAGGCAGCCAGCGGTTAGGTAATTGGATAGGGTAAAATTCCCAGTCCCCACTAAATCAATAGGTACGATGCCCGGCGGGTGTGGAGAAGCGATTCGGTGTACATCTTGTCACATGTATGCGTTCCTTGATCATGAGATCGAGGGCGAATACTGCTGTACAAAATGTAAGAGCGTTGTTTCCCTGGAAGCCCAGGTTCTGAATCGAAGGAAGCAACTGTCAACACTGAGACGACTCTCCATACTTAAGGAAAGTTGGGATCGTACTCGGCAGGTGCCGGCAGGGGCCAGCACAGAGGCGGGTGGAGACACAGAGGTCGTGGAGACACAGAGGTGGGCGGAGACACGACCGGGGACGGCCGTGGACGGCTCATGCTAGGGTTGAAAGGAATTCATACCTCTCAGCAGAGTCACAACTGTCAACGAAGGAAGCTAAGTCTTGGACCCGAAGGTCCCTTTGTTGCGAGAATGTAAAACATGTCGTCATAAGCGGGAGCTAGAGTACTAGTTCCTTGCGTATGTACACTGTTCTACATGTGGCTTAGCGAAGAGGTGTGGGCGGCCCGTAGCATGGATAACTAAATCACCCCTGACCCTTAAAATGGGATAGGTTAATGGATTGGCGACCGACGGAAGGTGATTATGAGGGGAGGGGCATGTGCC
>BLSH010276248.1:1437586-1453645 GCA_018402905.1 Glandirana rugosa | reverse complement strand
ACTCATTTTTCTCCTCGGTATTCACAAAGGAAATGGGGGGCTCAATTATACAGAACCAAAATGCTTGTCCTCAAGACAAGTCACAGGAAACACCCTCATGGCTGACTGAGGATAAAATCAGGAATAGGCTGGATAAACTGAACACCAATAAGTCACCAGGCCCAGATGGCTTGCACCCGAGGGTCCTTAGGGAACTTAGCCAAGTTATTGCCAGACCCTTGTACCTAATCTTTAAGAGCAGTTTTCTGACTGGTATGATACCAGCTGATTGGAAGAAAGCCAATGTGGTGCCAATATATAAAAAAGGACCAAGACATCTCCCCGGGAATTATAGACCAGTTAGCTTAACATCAATAATATGCAAGCTCTTGGAGGGAATAATAAGGGATTATATACAAGACTATTGTAACGAGAACGGTATCATTAGCAGTAATCAACATGGTTTCAGGAAAAATCGTTCTTGCCAAACCAATCTATTAACCTTCTATGAGGAGGTGAGCGACCATCTAGATAAGGGAAGGCCGGTAGACGTGGTGTATTTGGATTTTGCAAAGGCATTTGATACAGTTCCCCATAGACGTTTACTGTACAAGCTAAGGTCCCTCAACATGGATCAAGGGGTGAGCACCTGGATTGAAAACTGGTTACAGGCTCAGAATGGTCTGGGGTAGAAAGTGGGGTTCCCCAGGGTTCTGTCCTGGGACCAATCCTATTCAATTTATTCATAAATGATTTGGAGAACGGGGTGACCAGCTCAATCTCCATATTTGCAGATGATACCAAGCTAAGCAGAGCAATAAATTCTCCACAGGATGTGGAAACACTGCAAGAAGATCTAAATAAATGAATGGGGTGGGCAGACAAGTGGCAAATGAGATTTAACGTAGAAAAATGTAAGATAATGCATTTGGGTACCAAGAACATGAACGCAAATTACTCACTAGGGGGAGAGCCCCTGGGGGAATAAAGGATGGAAAAAGACCTAGGGATCCTAGTGGAGAACAGGCTCAGCAGTGGCATGCAATGCCAAGCTGCTGCAAGCAAAGCTAACAAAGTGTTGGCATGCATCAAAAAAGGGATTAACTTCAGGGATAAATCAATAATTCTCCCATTGTACAAGTCCCTAGTGAGGCCGCACCTGGAGTATGCCGTCCAGTTCTGGGCACCGGTCCTCAAGAAGGACGTCCTGGTATTGGAAAGGGTTCAGAGAAGGGCAACAAAGCTAGTTAAGGGATTAGAGGACCTAAGTTATGAGGAAAGATTACAGGCACTGAACTTGTTCTCTCTGGAGAAAAGACGCTTGAGAGGGGATATGATTTCAATGTGCAACTACTGTACTGGTGACCCCACTATAGGGGCAATACTATTCAGCGCAAGGGAAAACAGGAAAATACGCGGCCATTCACTAAGAATGAAAGAAAGGCGTTTTAACCTTAAGATGCGTAGGGGTTTCTTTACGGTAAGAGCAGTGCGAATGTGGAATTCGCTTCCAGAAACAGTGGTTTCTGCTGGTAGTATAGATAATTTTAAAAAACTATTAGATGCACACCTAAGGGACCACAACATTGGGGGATATACAACGTATTACTGACATAAAAAAAACACACACATGGGTTGGACTTGATGGACTTGTGTCTTTTTCCAGCCTCACTGACTATGTAACACGTGATAAAACCAGCCTGAAATTTGTGTCAGGGTTGGTGCTATAAACAGATTAGCAGAAAGCTACTTTACTCACAGGACAGCTCTGAAAGTCTCTGCCTATGTGAAGTGGGGGGGTGTCCCTTTCCTCCAATCAGCTGTCACACAGTGTATGCCAAGAATACACACCCAGTGGTGGAATAGGAAGAGAAAATTCTAACACAATGTGCACTTTCTAAACAGTATATAAAGATGAAGACAGCAGATATACATGTAAACCTTATGTAGGGAGATTTGTTTAATCTCTGTGTATCATCTGAGGCTGTTCAATTCACTGGGGATATGTGTGGGTTTACATCCACTTTAAGTACCTGCCAACATTGAAACATCACAGGATTCCTACAGGCATGAACATACCACCACCCTTACCAAAAAAGCCATAATGTGTGCCAAATTTTGACCCTACTGTCTAAATGTCACAGAAAAAAACCAAACTAGTCCTGCAAGGAAATGGTTTCCAATCTCCAGTTATTGTTAGAGGGATATTGAGATTACTACTTTCTAGCAGTCACTTAGCTTACAATGTTTACATTGGAAGAGGATTGATGTACTTGCTGTACCAAAAAAATGATCTCACTTGGGTGAGACCTGGGGCTATCCATTTAAAAAAAAAAAAAAAGTACCCATGAGCCCCCTTATAAATGCAATCTGCCTGTTAAGGCTGGGTTCACACTAGTGTGAATTGGATGTGAGTTTTACCACATCCAATTCGCATGACCGGAGACTGTGTCCGGCTCTCAATGGAGCCGGTTCACACACCCCTGGGCCAGCTCCGGAGGAGCTTGCAAAGGAGTCCTGCATGCCTGGCTCGGTTTCAGGCCTGAATTCAGCCCTAAAACTGAGAACAGGGATGCACAGGACACCCTGCTGTCAGCCGCATCTGGCATCAGTGTGAACCCAGCCTAAGCCAAAACACAAGTAACAGTTAATGTTAACTCTTTTCCAAATTACTTATTGTTTACCCTTTCTTCAATTATAGTATGTTTTCTGTACATGACAGGTACAGAGAGGCTTTACTATATTGTACCACATAGTGGTGGTATGTGAGCCACTAATTGAAGAAAACCTTTAATTTCTTTCCCCGGATGAGCACAGTGTGTTTGAAACACACCACCAAACCTACCTCTCTACAGGTCCTGTACAGAAGCAGAGTGCTCATGTTTAGGGGATATCTGTACATCCAGCTACCCTCTTGCATATGGCTTTCTCTTGACATTTTGTCCAATTACCAAGATTCCTCCACTAAATAACCGAATACACTGCCCTCTATAGAGATTACTTGTAACCAGCTGTCGCTATAGATAGATTGTAACCTGTGGTGCATAGAGGCTGTTACAGATATCAGCTACCTCACTTGCTGCAGATTTCAGCTAGAAAAGAAGCCTTGGGGCCAGTTCACACCAAATGAAGTGCTTTTTTTCTGCATGGAAAGCCGGTAAAAAACAAAACAAAAAAAAAGTACAACATTTTACTCTTTTACTGCACGGAACTGTACTGGAATGCAGTAAAATATCAAAGCCCCAGTACAGTGAAAAAAAAAAATAGCATCTGGGAGCGCATCAAAAAACGTGTTAAATAAGATGCGCTTTATTTAACACGTTTTATGATGCGCTTCCAGATGCTATTTTTTTTTTTCTTTTCTTTTTATTTGTTTCACTGTACCGGTGCTTTTGTAAGCAAAGAAAAGCATCTGGAGGGATTTTTTGTTGTGTGCACCTGGCCCTCAATATGAGTGGCTTAAAGCAATAATATTCAGGTCATAGAAACCTTGCATACAGTCAAAAACAGCAGCACACCTACAAGATGGGTAGATATTTTTTTATTTTATACAGAAACATGTACAATTTATTTTCCAAACTGTGATGAAAAGTAATTCATTTTGGCTCTTTATATCTACTTTTACATAGACGCAAAGCACTGCTACATAAGCCCTCATATAAACACGATGGCTCTGGTTATATTAACACATCACTTTTTAAATAAAAAATAAAATTTTCTAAAATAACAAGTTTGCTATACCAGCTATGTTGCTGATGGCACTGGTGAAAATTTCCTGTCACTGAAAGAGGTCTGTCTGCAGTCGGAGCCTCTGGCAGTGTAAGGGTTAAGGCATTTATTTTGGTCATAAGAAAGGCAGGAATAAGACACCTGGTACTGAAGGGCATGGTGATCAGCACTGTTTTATTACACTAGGTTGTGGCACTAAACACGGAATACTCAATTTAGGGGCGTACCATAAGGAAGCATTAGCCATCAGCACCTGATGGAGGACATCAGCACTACAGTGTTGTGGTTGCTTGGGTCAGATCATGATTCAGTGGAGATATGTACTCAATGAATAGTTCTTTCCTTTTTAAATGTAATTTTACAGAAATCAAGCTGTATTTATTAACTATTTGGGCTTTGGCTAACTGAATATTATGGATGCAATATTGTTTACCCCCAGCATAAAGGACAATCCCAGAGTAAATCCACTGGCCACTTTGACAAGTCATAACATTATTCATAGTAATCCACACAGCAATATGAATCAAACATAAATGTGGTCAGTTCATTAAAGTCCATAGTGTTCCCTTTTTTATTATTTTTGGCAGTTCTAATGCCGACAACTTCCACAGCCTTGCCATTTAGTTTAAAAACTTTTCCGTGGGCGCACAAGATGGAAACATGATGAGCAGTACGTCCAAACTGCAAGGCCAGCTCATAGGTGACAACACACCATGAGGAGTGTGTGTTATGTGCGCACCTGGAACTTTCCTGCTTTGGTCAGATACTTCACTCCTTTGAAAGGCTTGTATCTCTCCCCATACATGTCCAAGCGGTTCACTTTGAGCCCTGTAGAGTAAATAACATGTACATTTAACTGGAGAAATCTGATATTTGCTAAATGCCAAGATGAAAGTAGTATTCCACACAAATACGAGTCCCCACACATATACATTAGACTACAAGTGGTACATTTAAATATAACATCTGTATAAATATTTCACATGTAGGGATAATAGGTTCTATTTAACCAGGGGGGAATTCACTACTCTGTTTTTATAGTAACATTTCAATCTTATTTTAATGCATTAGTCTCCATTTAGATGTATAGACCTAACACCAAATATGGGGCGGTACAAAAAGGGAGGCTTCAACTTTTTTCAGCCTCAAAAAAAATGATGTGGAGGGCTGTTTTATACTTTGTACCTGCCTGAAGCACAGCAACTTAACTGATACCAGGGTTTAAAATATGGAAAAAGCCTACAGTTAATTTGTAAATGATATGTTACTATATGACTCTAGTGAAAATAGGTGTGTAGCCCATGATAATTAGGATTCATCTCTAGTATGGAATAGGACTGTTGCCCAGTCAGATTGAGCTCTTGCATTTTTGTGGAAAAGTTTGCTAGAAATATGTAAGAGTGTATAGAAGTGTTCAGGGGCTATCGGAGACCCAAGAACAAGCTCTTTCACGCCACCTAATCATGCACATTTTACCTTGGTTTACAAGTGTACATGCCCAAAAATCCATAATAAAAACACTTTTAACAATTTAAATGGAACTTACCTGAGATTGCAAGCTGTTGTATCTTAAAGTTGATGTTTAAACTGGGATTTTCTTCTGGTTTTGGGGCCCCTGACTGTAGAGATATAGTCCCCTTCAAGTTAGGAAGCTTCTGAGTGTTTATTTTACCAATGTCCCAGTTCAGTACCTATGTACAGAATATAATTCCATTATAATTTACAGTGCACAACAGATTTGTAAATGGCTTAGTGTTCCTAAACCCACAACAGTAAAATCAGTCTGTATATACAGTAAAGCAGGCATCCTCAAACTATGGCCCTCCAGCTGTTGCAGAACTACACATCCCATGAGGCATTGTAAAACTCTGACATTCACAGAAATGACTAGGCATGATGGGAATTGTAGTTCCTGAACAACTGGAGGGCCATAGTTTGAGGACCCTTGCAGTAAAGCATGCTTATTATACTCACTGTGAAATCTAAGGAGTAAATACTTTACCTTGTGTATAAAGGGCATTTGATCCTATCTCTCTAATCCTCCTCCTACAGTCTCAAAAAAAGTAACCTGATAGTTAGTCAGTGGACGGGCAGCACATGCTCAGTTTGGTGTGTCTTGCTAGAGAGGTGTTTTTTTTTTCCTTGGGAGGGTGCATGTGATCACCACATGGCCAATCAGCACTGTCCAGACAGAGGATCAGTGCAGTATGAAAACTCCTCCTACAAGGTGTAACAAGACTGCTATATACTGCTGATGTTAAAAGCATCTTTTCAGTTTATATAAACATTTCCATGTTCTGTGGGAGACCAGATATAGTGAATGCAGGGTACTGGGTTAAGTAACACTTTAAAGTGTTGGAAACAAAATATGTGGTAAAGATTTGTGCTTTCAACTGGTGTCAGAGCCTCTGCAACGAATCCCCTTCAGTTCAAGGCTTGATGTGCATTAAGGAAAGCAAAGTTAGGTACTAACAACTCTCCTGAAAGGGATTATATTGGGATTAATACTCCCAGTACAGCTTTTCTTAAACGGGCATGCATTCTGAAGAGTGCAGGAAAAGGAAGTAAGATTGAAACGCCAGCCATTTTTTTTTTTTTTCTTCTAGTAGTGAATAAAATAGGTATTGGGCTAGAATAATCTGTTATTGTCCACATTGAAGGAATTTACTCCCGGTGTTTGTACTGGTGATTATTGTCAGGAAGTGATGTGAAATCTAAAATGTTATCCTTGTCATATGAACAGGAATAGAGGTGAACCTACTTTGGTGACAGCTCTCATGGCTAAAATCTTCCCCCATTTAGTTGTATGCAAAAGTTTAGGAACCCCTGACAATTTCCATGCTTGTCATTTATAAATATTTGGGTGTTTGGATCAGCATTTTCATCTATCAAATAACTAAAGGACACAGTAATATTTCAGTAGTAAAAAAGGGATATTAAAACTTACCATAAAATTTTCTCCAAGTTCACTGACAGACGCAGCTCTTCATTGACATGTGGGTTATATGCAGATCCTATTAGGAGTTAACTAGGCAAAGAAAGAAAGCAAGCTGGTCCCTCCCAGGGGGGTTGTCCTCTCTTTCCCATATAATCCCCCTACTCTGCTCAGTACATCAGTTTGTAACAAGCCATACCGAAAAAAACCGCAGAGGGGTGGGTGCTGCGTCTGTCAGTCAACTCGGAGAAAAGGATTTTACAGTAAGTTTTAATAAAATCCCTTTTTCTCCTATGTTCACTGACATGTGGGGATGTCCCAAAGCTGTGTCAGTAAAGAGGGGTGGGTAAACGACAACTGTACCCAACAGAACCTCTGAAGAGGCGCCTATACTGCCTCCTGTAAAACTTTACAGCCAAAAGCAGCATCCGAAGATGCGGAAACATCAACTTTATAAAACTTAGTGAATGTGTTCACCGAGGCCCAAGTAGCCGCCTTGCACACCTGCGACACCGAGGCCTGGTGTCTGAAAGCCCAGGAAGTGCTAACAGCCCTGGTGGAATGAGCCGTGACTGGAAAAGGGGGTACCTTGCCCTGAACAGAATACGCATGAGACACGGTCTGCCTGATCCAACGGGAAACAGTAGCCGACAAAGCCGCCAATCCTTTGCGCGGACCGTCCATCAGTACAAAACAACGCGTCAGACTTCCGAAAAGAAGCTGTAGCTGCTAAATACACCTGCAAAGCCCTTACAACATCCAAGGAATGTAAATCAAATTCCTTAAGGTGTGAAGGATGCAGACACAAAGAAGGAAGAACAATACCTTCATTAATGTGTAAAGAAGAAACCACCTTTGGCAAAAATGAAGGTGGCGGGCGCAAGACCGCCTTGTCCTTGTGCAGGACTAAGTAAGGAGACTTGCAGGACAATGCTGCCAATTCAGACACCCGCCTAGCGGCTGTAATGGCCACCAAGAAAGCCACTTTCTGCGACAGCAACTGTAAGGGAATATCCCTGATCTTCTCATATGGTGGCTTCTGTAACACAGAAAGCACCAAATTCAAATCCCACGGTGCCATAGGCGACCGTACCTGTGGGGCCACATGGCGTACACCATGTACGAATCAACGAATGTGACACCAGAAGGCGTTGAAAAAGAATCGCTAGAGTTGATATCTGACCCTTGAGAGTATTCAGGGCCAATCTTTTATTCAGGCCCTGTTGTAAAAAAGTCAACACCCTAGACACCACATAAGAGCAAGGGTTCCAACCCCCCGCCTCGCACCAGGCAATGTAGGCCTTCCAGATGCGATGATAAATCTTGCGCTTTTAGCATGGTAGGGATCACAGAGTCATCTGATGGGAGGGTAGGTATACTAAAGACGATACCGACCCCAAGGTGCCACGAGCGCGTCCATGGCCACCGCCAATGGATCTCTTGTCCTGCACAAAAAGGTCTTTACCTTGTGGTTGAACCGAGACACCATGAGGTCCACGTCTGGCGTGCCCCACCTGTGGCAAATCTGACTGAACACCTCTGGATGAAGGAACTATTCCCCCTGATTCAGCGTCTGGCGACTGAGAAAGTCCGCCTGCCAATTTTCTACGCCCGGAATGTAGATGGCGGAGATTGCCGGCACGTGAAGTTCTGCCAAACGCAGAATGAGAGCTGCTTCCACAGCCGCTGCAGAGCTCCTCGTTCCGCCTTGATGGTTCACATATGCCACCGCTGTGGCATTGTCCGAATGAACCCGAATTGGGAGCCCGTGCAACCTTGCCGTCCAGCGGGAGAGGCAGAGCCTGATCACCGTCAGCTCCAGCACATTGATCGGAAGGCGAGATTCCTGCGCCGACCAACGGCCCTGGGCAAACAGATGCCCCAGGACCCCCCCCCCCCCCAGCCCGACAGGCTGGCGTCCGTCTTGATTATCAACCACATCAGGGGGAGAAACGACTTCCCCAGCAGCAAGGCCAGGGCCCGAAGCCACCAGACCAAGGAGCCCCTGGTCTGATGATCCAATTTGGCCAGGTGGTCCAGGGACAGCGGAGATCTGTCCCACAGAGACAGAATCGCTCGCTGAAGGAGCCGAGTGTGGCTCTGGGCGTAAGGTACCGCCTCGAAGGCTGACACCATGAGCCCCAGCACCCGCATACAGAACCATAATGATGACCGCCGGCGTAACAGTAGGGTACGCACCGCTGTTTGTAGAGACAGCAACTTGGCCGGAGGTAAGAACACCTTCGCCTGCTCCGCGTCCAGAATCAGACCCAGATATTCCAGGCGACAGGACGGGGTCAATGTTGACTTCTGCAGATTGATCAGCCTGCAGACGTCCTTTAACGAGGCCATGGTGATAGCTACTCCAGAGCTGAGGCGGACTCCCCCGTCGAGGTATGCTACCACCGCAATTCCTCTCTGCCTCAGTAGCGCCAACACCGGGCCCACCAACTGTAACTACTTAGCACTGATTAATTGGAACACACAATTGGTTTGGTGAGCTCATTAAGCCTTGAACTTCATAGACAGGTGCATGCAATCATGAAAAAATGTATTTAAGGTGGCCAATTGCAAGTCGTTGTTCTCTTTGACTCTCCTCTGAAGAGTGGCAACAAGGGGGCCTCAAAACAACTCTCAAATGACCTGAAAACAAAGATTGTTCTACATTATGGTTTAGGGGAAGGCTACAAAAAGTTATCACAGAGATATAAGCTGTCAGTGTCCACTGTGAGGAAATGCAAGACCACAGGCACAGTTCTTGTTAAGGCCACATAAAATATTGGAGGCGCGAAGGATGGTGAGAATGGTCAAAAACAGCCCAGAGACCATCTCCAAAGACCTACAACATCAACTTGCTGCAGATGGTGTCACTGTGCATCGTTCAACAATTCAGCGCACTTTGTACAGGGAGAAGCTGTATGGGAGAGTGATGCGAAAGAAGCCTTTTCTGCACACACGCCACAAACGGAGTCGCTTGAGGTATGCAAATGCACATTTGGACAAGCCAGCTTAATTTTGGTCATAAGAAGGGGCATTATGCATGGTGGCAAAAGAACACAGCGTTCCAAGAAAAACACTCGCTACCCACAGTAAAATTTGGTGGAGGTTCCATCATGCTGTGGGGCTGTGTGGCCAGTGCCAGTACTAGGAATCTGGTTAAACTTGAGGGTCGCATGTATTCCACTCAATATCAGCAGATTCTTGAGAATAATGTTGAGGAATCGGTCACAAAGTTGAAGTTACCCCAGGGCTGGATATTTCAACAAGACAACGACCCACAACACTGCTCAAAATCTACTTGGGCATTTATGCAGAGGAACAAGTACAATGTTCTGGAATGGCCATCCCAGTCCCCAGACCTGAATATCATTGAACATCTGTGGGGTGATTTGAAGCGGCCTGTCCATGCTCTGCAACCATCAAACCTAACTGAACTGGAGATGTTTTGTAAGGAGGAATGGTCCAAAATACATTCATCCAGAATCCAGACACCCATTACAGGCTATAGGAAGCGTCTAGAGGCTGTTATTTCTGCCTAATTTTTTGTCTAATTTTGTTTTGATGCTTATTGCGCATTTTCTATTACTCCAATAAACCTCATTTCACTACTGAAATATTACTGTGTCCTTCAATTATTTGATAGATCAAAATGAAATTGCTGATCCAAACACCCAAATATTTATAAATGACAACCATGGAAAGGGTCAGGGGTTCCTAAACTTTTGCATACAACTGTATATCTCCAGAAAAGGAAATGACAACAAAATATCACGCCAGTGGCGACACATGCACGGTAGGCCCCAACCCATCCCCACTATTTCTGAAAATGGAAACGTTTGGGCTGCACTTTCATTAGAAAATGGATTTCAGTGCTCAAAATAGTAAAATTTTTGTTTCTGATTATCAAATTTAATCTAATATTTTAACTTATATCTGGCCTGAAAAATACACAGATAGAAACATCTCGTATAATTACTGCAAACGCCTAATCTTATGGCATGTTCTCATACATCTGCTTCTACCAACTCCTACAAGACGCCGAACCCCCATATCTTTCTTTAGGCCTGATTCACACCTATGCATTTTTAATGCATTTTGCAGATTTGCATCTCAGAACGCGTTCCATAGAAAACCATGTTAAATGGACTGTAGTGCAAATCTGCAAAATGCATAGGTGTGAATCCAGCCTTAAAAGCAAGGCCAAATCTGACATACAGTAACTATAATTAGAAAATGTAATATTGCATTTTTGTCTGAAGTGTTAGAAGCCATGAAGCGGAATATCAAATTATGGCCAAATGCCACACTATTTATCCCTCTGCTCTCTCCTATTAGCATGTAGATTGTTCGCATATAAGCACTTTTCTTTTTTTAAATACTTTTTATTGCGAAAGTATACAAGATACAGAATTAAAGTTTCATAAACTTCCAGAGTTATACAATTAATGGTCAAATTATGTCTCATAACAAACAAGTAAAAGTTGCAGTTTCGGTCAATACATCAGTTCATACAGGGGAACACGCTCAATTACTTCAAACCATGGGCTTGCATATGCACTAACTTTCAGCAATGGTGAGATCAGAGGAACACCACACCTGCCAGACGCCATCATATTTCTGTGGGCATCCCCTATGTTCGTATAGAATTTTCATGTATGGCAATACCTGGTTGACTGCTTGCAGCCATTGTGATATGGAGGGAGGAATAGGTTTCACCCATCTAAGCGCTATTTGCTTTCGGGCCAAAAACAGTTTCATACAACAATGTTCTCAGTGGACGAGACCACTGTTATTCATCCAGCAGGCCTAGGAGACATATCTCCGGCGTGAGTGCGACCAGCACGGAGAGGAGTGTGGATAATAAAGTTGTGACCCGAGTCCAGTAGGGCATAACCACATCATGTGGTTGAAATCTGCCCCCGTCTGTCCGCAGCACAAGCAAGCGGACGAGGGGAGCCGCCCCAGGGCCTGTAAACGCACTGGAGTAAGGTACGTTTGGTGAATAATATATAGTTGTACGAGTTTGTTATTGGCTGCTGGAGAGGCGGACAGGTGGGGCGCACATATCTCCTCCCCCAAGCCAGAACATATCTCCCGCCATCGTGCCCTCGCCCTGAGTGGCACCACACAGATTTTATGATTCTGTAAATGGGAGTATAAGCTAGAGATCAAGCCTTTCAGGCCCTGTGGCCTTAGTATCCCTATTAATGGATAATTGGAGATAGAGGAGTTTTGGGTACCAAATTTGGCATGATAGGCGTGCCCGAATTTTAAGTAACGGTAAAAGGCAGTATTGGCTATCTCAAAAACTTCTATGAAAATGGTCAAAAAG
Source organism: Glandirana rugosa (assembly GCA_018402905.1). Taxonomy (NCBI): domain Eukaryota; kingdom Metazoa; phylum Chordata; class Amphibia; order Anura; family Ranidae; genus Glandirana; species Glandirana rugosa. Next base: position 1,441,670 of record BLSH010276248.1, on the reverse strand, counting down.
ATGAATAATACCACTTTCAGTAACATCAGTTAATGTGGATACGCCTATCCGCTACCAGAAGTGTTCATCTTCCATTCCCGCCAGATGTGGAAACATCGGGTTTTTCCATATGGGGAGTATCAGTGTATCTAACCAGTTTCTTAGCCTCCTGCCATACTGACCGGGCTAACTTCAAGATGGGCAGCCTAGATGCAAACTTATTAGATGTTGGTGCTTCCAGCCCCACTAGCAGGTTGTTTATCTGTAATACACGCATGATATGTTCTGCTGCCCTGTAAGATTGATCAGTGGACACCCAAGATTGGATGTGGGTTAGCTGGCCCACCAGATAATACAAATATACATCCAGCAAAGCCATATCCGCCTCACATTTTGGTCTTTGTAATATGGCGCGTTTCAATTTGCATCTGGAGTTTGCCCAAATAACGAGTTCAGGGTTTTAAAGAATTTTTGGGTACAATGATTGGGGAATGCATGAGGACATGCAAGCACTTGGGCAAAGCACCATTTTAATCGGGTTCATCCGTCCAACCACTGATAACGGAAGCTTAGTCCAAATTGCTAGTTTAGTTTGTATTGTTTTCATGAGTGGGGTTACATTTGCTTCTAAAGTCATATTGGGGGTATCTATGATCACTATGCCCAAGTATTTGAAGGAGTTCACCACCTTCAACAGGGAGGTCAACAAGTTGGAGGTTGGCTGGTGAAGATCCAATGGCATTAAGGCTGATTTAGCCAATTTATAGGAAGGCCCGAAAAGGAACCAAATTGATCAATAATATGCATGGCAGCATCTAAAGAGGCATTTGTGTCTGATAAATAGAGAATTAGGTCATCTGCATATAAACGTAATTTCTCAGTTTTTCCTCCAATAGTGAAACCTGGAACTGAGGGGGATTGTCTAATCTTAAGTGCCAAGGGATCCATGGTGAGGGAGAATAAAAGCGGGAATAGTGGGCACCCCTGCCGTGTACCTCGGTATAGTTTCAGCAGGGGGGGTAGTGTGCCGTTCACCAGTAGATTGGAAGTGGGTGGGGTGGGCATATAAAATGGACACCCAGCGTCTGAAGGTCTCCCCAAAGCGTCTCAGAGCCGCCTGCAGAAAAGGCCATTCAATGGAATCAAAGGCCTTGGCGGTATCTAATGATGCCAAGGCACTGGACTTTGGTAGAGAGTCAGACAACTGCGCTATTATCTCGGTTCTCCTGATGTTGATAGAAGTAGATTTGCCTGGCATAAATCCGGTTTGATCCAGGTGTATTACAGACAGTAAGACTTGATTTAGCCTACGGGCACAAATCTTGGCCAGGCCTTTATAGTCTATATTTAATAAAGATATAGGCCTGTAAGAAGTACATTCCAACAGGTCTTTATTGGGTTTAGGCAAGTAAAATAACTGTGGTGGCATACATGGATGGGGGATGGGCATCTTCCCTACACGCCTCACGGTATACTTGCGTTAGAAGAGGAGCCAATATGTCAACATACCTTGTGTAGACTTCCAGGGGCAGTTCATCCAGACCCGGGGGCTTTCCCTTTCACTAGTGATGCAATGGCCTCCCTCACCTCTTCTTCATTTATGTCCCTATCCATGAGATCAACGTGTTCTTCTGATAGAGTAGGGAAAACTATGTCTGAGAGGTACTCGTCTATATCATCCATGGTGGATCTAAGAGAGGACGTGTACATCTCTGTAGAATGTAGTAAAACACTCCACTATTTCCCCAGTCGAGTGTACTATTCTGCCATCTGTGGTTTTAACTCTGGTGATCACTGTTCTCGATGATTGTTGTTTTGCTAAATATGCTAGCAGTTTACTAGACTGATTACCTTGCTCAAAGTTACTTTGACGGTAAAAGAATAGTTTACTTCCTGCAGATTGTTATACATTCTAGACACATTATCCCAATCTATACGGTTACTTTCCATGGGTTATTCATAAAATGGGATTCTGCCTGTGCCAGTATTTCTCGTAGGGACTCCTCCTCCCGCCTGGACGATCGTTTCATAAAAGCTATGGATGATTTAATTGCCCTCTTCAAATAGGCTTTGAGTCCCCATAGATCTATCATCAGAGACACAGACACCGGGAATGGTCTGAGATCCCCCGCAGTAGATACACGACCGAGCGGACCAGGGCCACCAGTTTATTACCCAGGGCCAAATCTATACAAGACAATCTCCCTCTGCTTGGAGCAGCCCAGGAGTATAGCTTGGTGTTGGGGTTATAAAACCGCCAGATGTCACTCCAGCCTACTTCAGACAGCAAGTGAGATAGGTAGGTGGGGCCAGGAGGCAGGTCTGGCCCCGACATCCCATGTATGTCCAATCTCAGATCCTGCACGTTGAACTCTCCTAAGCATAGTACGTAGGCATCAGGGTACTGTGCAACAAATTAGATTACCTCTCTCACTGCCAGCAGTGTGGCAGGAGGAGGATTATAAATACAGATGAAAACATAAGACCTGGAGTACACTTTAGCATACACAAAAAACAAATCTACCATTGGAGTCAGTACGGACTGTTAGACATTCCCAGGATACAGATCAGTGTACCAGTAGATACCCCTCTAGAATAGGAGGTATGGCATGAGTGGGAAGTCCACTGGTACCACGGCTTACACAAATATGTCACTGTGTCCTTGGTTAAATGAGTTTCTTGCAGGCATATAAGAGCAGCCTGGGACTGTCTAATGGCATTAAATACCTGAACACGTTTCAGGGGAGTACCAAGGCCACATACATTCCAGGACAGTACAGTACAAATTTTATCCATTACGTCAGGTGCCATACCATATACATAACCCAGGGGCTTCCCTGGCATGTTGAGACTGTGCCTCTGTGTCCATGTTCTAAAGGCCGACCGCACCTTGTGTAAATTTGCTGAGATCTCTCAGACTTAACTGTCTCAAAACAAAAAAAAAAGGGATTTTATTAAAACTTACCGTAAAATCCTTTTCTCTGAGTTCACTGACAGACGCAGCTCTCCATTGACTTGTAGGGTTATATGCAAATCCTATTAGGCAAAGAAGAAAGCAAGCTGGCCCCTCCCAGGGGGCTGTCCTCTCTTCCCATATAATCCCCCTACTCTGTTCAGTACATTAGTTCTTAACAAGCCGTACCGAAAAAAAAGCAGAGGGGTGGGTGCTGCGTCTGTCAGTGAACTCAGAGAAAAGGATTTTACGGTAAGTTTTAATAAAAATCCCTTTTTCTCCTACGTTCACTGACAGATGCAGCTCTCCATTGAATTGTGGGGATGTCCCAAAGCTGTGTCAATAAGAGGGGTGGGTAAACAACAAATAACTGTACCCAACAGAACCTCCGAAGAGGCGCCAGACGCGCCTACACTGCCACCTGTAAAACTTTACGGTCAAAAGCAGCATCCGAAGATGCGGACACATCAACTTTATAAAACTAAGTAAACGTGTGCACTGAGGTCCAAGTATCCGCTTTGCACACCTGTGACACCGAGGCCTGGTGTCTAAAAGCCCAGGAAGTGCTAACAGCCCTCGTAGAATGAGCCGTGACCGGGAAAGGGGGCACTTTGCCCCGAACAGAATACGCATAAGTCACGGTCTGTCTGATCCAATGAAAGAAAGTAGCCGATGAGGCCGCCAAACCTTTGCGCGGACCATCCGTCAAAACTATGCGTCAGACCTCCAAAAAGAGTCTGTAGCCGCCAAATACACCCGCAAAGCCCTCACGACATCCAATGAATGTAACTCAAATTCCTTAGGATGTGAAGGATGCGGACACAACGAAGGAAGAACAATATCTTCATTAATATGAAAAGAAGAGACCACCTTTGGCAAAAAAGAAGGTGGCGGACGCAAAACCGCCTAATCCCTATGCAGGACCAAGTAAAGAGACCTGCAGGACAATGCTGCCAACTCAGACACCCACCTAGTGGATGTAATGGCCACCAAGAAAGCCACCTTTTGTGACAACAATTGTAAGGGAATATCCCTGATCTTCTCATATGGTGGCTTCTGTAGCACAGAAAGCACCAGATTACTCAACCGTCGTAACAGGACGTCCAGAGAAATGAACCAGGACGTATCCCTAATCCGCCAAAACGCAGGCGG
>BLSH010276248.1:1381305-1404726 GCA_018402905.1 Glandirana rugosa | reverse complement strand
GTCCCCCCCCCCCGCCCCCCTTACCTTATGAAGCTAGCAATACTCACCTAAATTCCTCATCCAGGTCCCTCAATGATGCTGGTTCTGGTGCAGGGGATCACTGATCCAATGCTGTAATGGTGCCTCAAGACCACCGGTCCTCTGCTCTGGGAGGGCATCAGTTCTCCTCTCTTGTGAGAGGATCCTGCCGCCAGCCATCTAATAGGAAGTGTTCATGTCACTTAGGCAGTGATGTGGACACCTGAAGAAGGGCCTCGAGCAGGAAGTAAACAAAGTAGGGGAATGAATGGGGCTGAAGTGTCACAAGACCATGACTTAAAGTGGAACTGAATTATAACAAAAAACTTTATTGCAGAAAAGATATGTTCTGCAATAAAATAAACCTACCCGCCTGCTCAACGTCTTCTGTGGAATGTACACTGAGCTGCGCTTACACAGCTCATTTTACATTCTGGCACAATCCCTGTGTGCCAGGATGACTGCACTCCTGTGCATATGCAAGAGTGACAGCATCCCATGATAGCCAGTCAACATGGCCAAAGACTGGCACTTGGAAAAAGCTGGGAAAAGCATGCCAGTGCTGATGAAGGACCATGCAGGTGTCTGACTATTGAGGCAGAGGGGAGTATCCCTGGGTCAATTCTGCTTTAAAGCAAGTAAAAAGAGCATTTAGCACATTTTTGCTTTTTATACTACAGCGGTCAAACATAGGTACTGTAAGTTTCAACAACCAAATGTTAGCAACCCAAAACTCGTACTTCTAAGGCCTCATACACACGGATGTTTTTTACCACTGCATTTTTTAGCATTTTTTGCAGCTCTCTGTGTTATTCAATGGCCCCATAAAAACGCTGACATTTTTGAGCTGTAGAGGGCGTCGGCGTTAGTGAGCTGATGGCAAAGAACCCATGGCCAGCGCGTTCCGAGGCTGTAGCGTTATGGCGTTTTTTGACGCTGAGCCGGCAAAACGCTCACTAATGCGCATTAAAGCCGTAGCGACATTGACCAGCATTTTTAGGTTAAAAAATAGCAGAGGAATGTTTCTTTTAAACAAAACAACTATTAACGCCGATGCTCACTAACACGCATTAAACGCCGATGCAAAACGCCAACGAAATAGCATTTTTGACGCAGATTTTTCCCTGACGTCGGGCGCGACGTTACAGCTAATTTATGGGGCCTAATAGTGGCCATACTTGCTTTGACTTTATCTGTTCCATTTGATCAAAATGATTGAATCCACAACCAATCGAATAGTCGTATAAAATGAATAAAGTCAGCGCTAAACACTCCAATCATATACAGGTGCATCTCCAAAAATTTGAATATAATCAAAAAGTTAATTTATTTCAGCAATTCAATTCAAAAGAAACTCATATTTTATATAGATGCATTACACACAGTGATATATTTCAAGCATTTCTTGCTTTAATTTAGAAGATTATGGCTTACAGCTAGTGAAGACCCAAGATTCAGTATCTCAGAAAACTAGAATGTTACTACATAAGACCAATAAAAAAAAAAAGGATTTTTAATACAGAAATATTGGCTTTACTGAAAAGTATGTCCATGTACAGTATAGTATGCTTTCAATACTTGGTCGGGGCTCCTATTGCATGAATTACTGCATCAATGCAGCGTAACATGGAGGCGATCAGCCTGTGGCACTACTGAGGTGTTATGGAAGCCCAGGGTTCTTTGATAGTGGCTTTCAGCTCATTTACATTGTTGGGTCTGGTGTCTCTCATCTTCCTCTTGACAATGCCCCACAGATTCTCTATGGGGTTTAGGACGGGAGAGTTTGCTGGACAATCAAGCACAGTGATACCATGATCATTAAACCAGGTATTGGTACTTTTGGCAGTGTGGGCAGGTGCCAAGTCCTGCTGGAAAATGAACTCAGCATCTCCATAAAGATGGTCAGCAGAGGGAAGCATGAAATGCTCTAGAATTTCCAAATCATCACAGACTGTGGAAACTTCACACTGGACTTCATGCAACTTGGATTCTGTGCCTCTCCACTCTTTTCCCAGATTCTGGGTCCTTGATTACCAAATGAAATGCAACATTTTCCACAGTTCGTGATGATTTGGGGAGCCATGTCATCTGCTGGTGTTGATCCACTGTGTTTTATCAAGTCCAAAGTCAGCGCAGCTCTCTGCCAGGAAATTCTAGAGCACTTCATGCTTCCCTCTGCTGACAAGCTTTATGGAGATGCGGATTTCATTCCCCAGCTGGACTTGGCACCTGCCTACACTGCCAAATCTACCAGCACCTGGTTTAATGATCATGGTATTACTGCGCTTGATTGGCCAGCAAACTCGCCTGACTTAAACCCCGTAGGCATAGAGAATCTGTCAAGAGGAAGATGAGAGACACCAGACCATACAAAGCAGCTAAGCTGAAGGTCGCTATCAAAGCAACCTGGGCTTCCATAACACCTCAGCAGTGCCACAGGCTGATCACCTCCATGCCACGCTGCATTGATGCAGTAATTCATGCAAAAGGAGCCCCGACCAAGTATTGAGTGCATACTATACCGTACATGAACATACTTTTCAGTAAGCTAATATTTCTGTATTAAAAATCTAAGTACCGATACTTACAAAATGAATGGGCTCAAATGGCACTAAAAAGAATTGCTTATGCAATAACAAGCCTAGGTTGACACAGGAGTGGTACAAAAAACTGCATGCGATTGACACAGGAATCGTAACGTATTCCTGTATATATTGCATGCGATTCTTTGCAGTGTGATTTGAGCCCATTCATTTTGTATGAGCTCAAATTGCACCGTAAATGTATTGGTTTTGAGTAGAAGTATATATATTTATCCTCATCAGAAGATATCATTCGGAAAAGAAATCGATCATTTATCGAAGCATGTATGGTCACCATACACAATGGAATTATTTTACTGTTTAATAGTAAAAGCATCTGTCACACAATATTAGCAAACTAGTAACCAGGAACTTGCTGTTTCATGTGAATGGTATACTATAAACAAAAGAAAATAAGGCTGGCCATACATGTTCAATTTTCTTGTCCAATTTTCCTTTAGATTTACCTTAAACTATGTAGTGCAAGGGACTGTCTAATTGGATACAATTGAAAGTTGCTTAGTTTTGACCTCATATAATATGGTTTTTGGTAAATCTAAAAGGAAAATTGTACAAGGCAATGGAACATACAAGGACAGCCCAAGACCAATTTCACTATAGCAATAAAATAAAATAAAATACCAGCATTAGTAACTACCTGAAATGTATCTGCGATTCGATGAAGAAACTCAATAACAAAAAGTGGAGTCACCTCACTCTGAACGACTGCCACAAAGAACATTTTTTCTCGGTAAATGCTGATAAGGTAATGATGAGGGGTGGGAATGACAGGGGGAACATTCTCCACATCCGCTGCCTTCTCCTGAGCTTCAAAGAAATAATCGCATACAGAACGACTCACTACGCTCTTCCAGTGTTTCTCTAAGAAGATGTCACCTGACCCATTGATGAGGAAGAGGCTGTGGATCATCTTCTGCAGGAAGAAGAAAAGTGGAAGTTAAGGTATAAGCATATTCTATGAGATGCATCAAGTTAGCACAAAACTGGATTGTACATAAAACAGCATAAACAAGACAAATCTCAACGTGTCATCAAACCCAAATTTTATTTTCTGTTTGATCCTGCCATTTCACTGTACTCCCCTATTCAGATGGTAAAGGAATAGCAGCCAATCCTGGGTATCTTCTGTTTGCATTCTCACTGCACATGCCCTGGAAGATCCCTGTTTGAAAGCAGTGCACTTCTTGTTTCTTGTCTAGAAGAGACCCTGGGTGACTTCGTTATCCTGCCCTCTGCCCCAATTGATGCTTATATCCACTGTTTCACCTGCCAATGGATTTCCATTTCTGTCCAGCCAGGTTGGAGACCTAGCTTTCCTTTTCTGCCGTTAGAGCAGCACAAACTGGTCACCTTCCCATATCCACTTTTTGATTGGACAATGGCAACAGACTGCTATCAACAGAAAAAGTCATCCCTCACTCCATGTGGTCCATCTGCATGCAGCACACCTGACTGATCCTGCCCCTTTCTCTTCTGACATCTGCAGGAGATTGTGAAGAAAAATCGGGTACCCGCACCCCCCCTCCTCCCCAAAAGCTCAGTTTTACCATCAGGAGCTGGGGAGGAGGTCTTAAAGCAGAAGTTCCACTTTTGAGTGGAACTGTGCTTTAATTTGCTTCTTCTTAAGCCACTCCTTTGTTGCCTTGGCCGTGTGCTTTGGTTTATTGTCATGCTGGAATACCCATCCAAGACCCATTTTCAATGTCCTGGCTGAGGGAAGGAGGTTCTCACCCAAGATTTGACGGTACATGTCCCCATCCATCGTCCCTTTGATCCTTTGGTCTTGGCCATGGTGGAAAGATTGGAATCTGATTGATTGATTGATTGCTTCTGTGGACAGGTTTCTTTGAGCCTGGGTTCACATGGACAGCGGGATTGAAATTGCACGAGTTCAGCTGAACTCATTCGATTTCATCCCCGCATATCAGTCCGATTTCGGGGGCGATTTAAGACATCTGTGCGAAATGCTGCACAGATGTCTATACAAATCGCACCCCCAAGTTGCCAAAAGTGATACAGAAACTACTTTTGGGAATCTGTGCGGTGCCGCAATGACGGCGTCGCACTGATTCGGACAGTGCCGTTGCCAGCAATTGCCGCCAATTTAGCATGTCAAATTGCTGCAATGTGAGCCTAGGCTTATACAGGTAACAAACTGAGATTAGGAGCACTCCCTTTAACAGTGCTCCTAATCTCAGCTCTTTACCTGTATACAAGATACCTGAGAGTCAGAAATCTTGCCGATTGATAGGGGATCAAATACTTATTTAAAATTATTATAACTTCTTTGAAATGTGTTTTTTACTGGATATTTTTGTTGTTATTCTGTCTCTCACTGTTAAAATAAACCTACCATTAAAATGATAGACTGATCATTTCTTTGTCAGTGGGCAAACCTACAAAATCAGGAGGGGATCAAATACTTTTCCCCTCACTGTAAATGGAGTAAAATTTATGACTTTTTTTTTTACAGCGGCAGCATTTGCTGGATAGAATAAGCAGCCTGTTGATTGTTGTCACTTGTAGTCTGGAATTGAAAAGGAAAATTGCATCCAAAACCAATATTCCTGGTTTGGTTGTGATCTGGCAGGTAGAGTCTCCATTATTTTGATTTACTCATTATCACAGCTCCACCTAATAGCAGAAGCCATCATGCAGTAAAACATTTTCTGTTGCATTGTCCAATCCCCCCCAATCTATTTTGTGTTGTGTACTATTTAGCAGAGAGAGTGGAATTATTATTTTATATATAGTTGGGAGGAAAGATATAGTCCCAGTTACCAAACACGTATAAATCTAGTTGTAGATTCAACCCAGTGACCCTCACCAAAAAAACTAAAATACAAGCTTGGAGTGGACATGACCTTATCAGCAATATGATTCTTTCAGACTTATTTCCAGGTTACAAATTACACAGGCTCACCTGATGTCTATTAAGTGACAGCAGATCACATCAGAGGCTCTAGGCCCTGCCTACAAGACTGAGTGAAGATGATTTCTCATGGAAAAAAAACTTTGAACCTTGAACAATATGAACCTTTGAGATGGTCCTGATAAGTGCAGCCATCATTGGTGCAGTTAAATGTTCATTCTACAACTGCAAACACAGTAGTGACCAAGTAGTAACACATATCTACACAAACTATCAAAAGCTTCCAAATACATCACTAGGATAGCCACAATGCACAAAGCTTTACATAAGCCTAAGCCCTCATCTACATGTGCAACAAAGGGTGGTAAAAATAGCCAGTGTAGCTGCAGCTTAACCACTTCAGCCCCGGAAGGATTTCACACTTTAGGACCAGAGCACTTTTTGCGTTTCGGCACTGCGTCGCTTTAACTGACAATTGCACGGCCGTGCGACGTTGTACCCAAATGAAATTTGCGTCCTTTTTTTCCCACAAATAGAGCTTTCTTTTGATAGTATTTGATCACCTCTGCGTCATTTCTGATCACCGCTATAAACAAAAGAAGAGCGACAATTTTGCAAAAAAACCCAAATTTCTTACTTTTTGCTAAAATACAAATCCAAAAAAAATAAATATAAAAAAACATTTTTTCAACGGTTTTGGCCAATTTTATATTCTTCCTCATATTTGTGATTTAAAAAAAAAAAAAAAAAAAAAATCGTAATTGGCGTTTATTGATTGGTTTGCGCAAAAGTTGCCGCGTTTACGGATGATGAGAATTCATTTCTGGGGTTTTTATTTTTTATTTACTAGTAATGGCGGAGATCTGCAATTTTTAGCAGTACTGCGATATTGCAGCGGGGATGTCAGAGCATTTTGACACTTTTTTGGGACCATTGGCATTTATACAGCGATCAGTGCTATAAAAATGCACCGATTACTGTGTAAAGGCCATTGGCAGTGAAGGTGTTAATCTGGGGGGGGGGGGCGCTCTAAGGGTTAACTGTGTTCCCTGGGTGTGTTCTAACTGTGTGTGGCCTGCCCTAGCAGGGGAAGGGGAGTGATCACAGCTTCCATATAGAGGAAGGCTGTGATCACAGCCCTTCCCCTTCTCACAGAACAGAGATCCGTGTTTACATACACGGACCACCGTTCTTTCACTGTGGGGGGGGGGGGCATCGCAGGTAGCTGGCTGAGATAGCGTCTGCCGCACCCGCTCCCTGGCCCCCCCCCGGACACAGTGAGCGCGCTCACAGTGCAAGATCCCACAGCCGCCGTCATATGATCGAACCACCTTGTCGCCGTCAACCTGCAGTCGGCAAGTGGTTAAAGGGGTACTTTGTCCAGGGGGGGGCGGTACCCGCTCCCACTTCCGGTCAGATCGCCGTGGTGATCGGGACCGAAAGTTTGCCCACCCTCCTTCCCCGCGCAGTCTTCTGGGACACATCACAGGTCCCAGAAGACTGTGAGACCATTCAAAAAGCACAGCGTGCCGCGCCCCCTTGCGACCTCAAAGCTGGTTTCCCTTAGTTAAGATGCTGGCACATGGATCCAAAGCCGTTTGAAGAATCAGCTCGGGTGATGACATCGCTGGATCCCAGGACAGGTAAGTATCCTTATGTTTATTCTCTTTTATTAAGTATTTGCAGACAATACAGGTTTGCAATACAAATCGCAACTGAACTTATGTATCCGGAACGGTACATCCACATTATGATGAGTAACAAGCAATGTAGAACAGAATATAAACAAGAAAAAAAAAAATCAGTTTTAAACAGTGGTTACGCAAGACCAATACCAAGAATAGTGTTCAAGCCTACAGGCTATCAGAAAGCTGCAAGTGGCATAGGCGTTTTCAAGCGCCAAAAAAATATAAAAACCAGGGCCAGTGCGTTCTGTGAACCAGCATTACAGCTGTAAAAATGTCCAACGCTGCTAAACGTGGCTTAACGCTAGATACAGCCGTGTTAGGCCACGTCAAGTGTTTTTTTCCCCCTATGAGAGCCCATTAATTTGAATAGAAGCCGCATCCAAGTCGGATCATTATGATCCGACTTGTGGTGTGACTTGTGCTCTGAGGATCTTGAAGGGGATCCCCTCGCCAAAATTAACAAAAAAAAATGGCGTGGCCAAAGAGAAGAAAGAAATAAACATGGGGCCCCTCAAAATCCATACCAGACCCTTATCCGAGCATGCAGCCCAGCAGGTCGGGGGGGTGGAGCGAGCGGTCCCCCTCCTGGACCATACCAGGCTACACACCCTCAACATTGGAGGGGGGTGGGTGCTTTAGGGTAGGGGGGCTCTGCGCCCTCCACCCCAAAAGCACCTTGTTCCTATGTTGAGGGGACAAGGGCCTCTTCCCCCACAATCCTGGACAGTGGTTGTGGGGGGTCTGCGGGCGGGCGGCTTATGGGAATCTGGAAGCCCCCTTTAGAAGGGGCCCCCCAGATTCCGGCCCTCCATCCTATGTGAATGAGTTAGGAGTACATTTTACCCTTACCCATTTACCCAAAAAGGTATCAAATAAAAATAGTACACAGATTTTTGACAAGTCCTTTATTAAAGCAGCTCCAACGTGTTTTTTTCCCTCCGGTCTTCTCCCTCTTCCGCTGATGTCTTGTTCTTCTGCTGCCTCTGGTTCTTTTTCCTCTGATCTTCTCCCAATGCTAGCTCCCACAGTTGTGCAAGCTCCGCTCTCTGCCGGTTCTTTTATAGCCATGGGGCGTGGCCATCCGGTGACATCACCAGGAGACCCCCTCCCCTTGTGGCGTCACCACCAGGGGCATGATGGGGCGGTGATGCCACAAGGGGGTGGGGTCTCCAGATGACGTCACCGGGTGGCCACGCCCCATGGCTATAAAAGAACCAGCAGAGAGTGGAGCTGTGGGAGCTAGCGCTGGGAGAAGATCTGAGGAAGAAGAACCGGAGGCAGCAGAAGAACCAGAAGAAGACGACAGCGGAGGGAGAAGACATGAGCAGAGGAGGGAGAAGACATCAGCAGAGGAGGGAGAAAAACAGGAGAGGGGAGAAGACATCACCGGAGGAGGGAGAAGAGCCGGAGAGGGGAGAAGATCATAGAGAGAAGACACGTTGGAGCTGTTTTAATAAAGGACTTTGTAAAAAATCTGTGTACTGTTTTTATTTGATACATTTTTGGGTGATGAGTAGAGGTACAATGTACTCCTTACTCATTCACATAGGGTGGGAGGCCAGGATCCAGGGACCCCCTTCTTAAAGGGGGCTTCCAGATTATCCTAAGCCTCCCATTCGCAGACCCCCACAACCACCAACCAGGGTTGTGGGGAAGAGGCCCTTGTCCCCTCAACATAGGGACAAGGTGCTTTGGGGTGGGGGTGCCCCAAAGCACCCACCCCCCTCCCATGTTGAGGCCGTGTGGCCTGGTATAGTCCAGGAGGGGGGTGCTCGGTCGACCCCCCCTTCCTGACCTGCAGACCCCCACAACCACCGCCCAGGGTTGTGGGGAAGAGGCCCTTGTCCCCATCAACATGTGCGCAGAGCCCCCCTGCCCCAAAGCACCCACCCCCCCATGTTGAGGGCACGTGACCTGGTACGGTCCGGGGGGGGGGGGCGCTTGCTCGACTGCCCCCCCCTTCCTGACCTGCCGGGCTGCATGTTCAGATAAGGGTCTAGTATGGATTTTGGGGGAGCCCACGCTGTTTTTTTCATTTTGGCTAAGGGATCCTCTTCAAAATCCTGAGAGCACAAGTCGCGCCACAAGTCGGATCTTCATGATCCAACGTGCGACTTCTATTCAAATCAATGGGCTCTCATAGGGAATCACTGATTTTGAATAGAGGCAGCTAAAAGCTAGCATGGCTAAAACGCGCATTAACGCCAATGCAAAAAGCTACTAAAACACATTTTCTAATGCCCTGTGTGCATAAGGCCTAAAAGTCAGCAGCTACGTTATTTGTAGCTGCAGACTTCTAATTTTTGGGGAGACTGGAGCTCCTGTTTAACCCAACATGACACGACAAGGTAACACACATACTGCAGCAAAATTATATCCCGTGTTGCGTTTGGCAGAAAGTACCACTGCCAAACATGATCCATTCAAATTAATATGTTCTCCTGGCAGGGACGGTTCCCTGTGCCCACCCCATAGGGAGAACACAATAGCCCCACAGGAGGGATTCCCCCATCAACAATGACTGTGTAGATGGGGGAATCCAGCGATTTTCTTTTCTGTAGCCCATGGTTGCAGGTCAGAAAATCATAATCTATGGCTGGCTTAAAGGATATCTAAAGGTTAATTTAAAAACAAAAACATGTTATACTTACCTTCTCTGCGCAGTTGGTTTTGCACAGAGTGGCCCCGATCCTCCTCTTCTCGGGTCCCTCAGCTGCGCTCCTGGCTCCTCCTCTTCTCGAGTGCCCTGTTGGAGAGCAGCTCTCCCTTGGGGCACTCGTGCGGGCGCGCTCCTGTGTCCTGCTGCTGCGTTCACTGATACAGACAGCAGGACATCACTGGATTTGATTGACAGCAGCGGGAGCAAATGGCTGTGCAGCTATCAATCTATCCAATCTGGACCCGAGACACCGGCTGGAGCTGGTGTGCTCGTCCCCGTTGCTGGAAAGACCGGGTTCAGGTAAGTAAAAGGGGGGCTCTCCATCACAGGAGGTTTTTCACCTTAATGCATTAAGGTGAAAAACCTCAAGGGTTTACAACCCCTTTAACGCTCATTGAACTGGACTGCAAATTCTTTATCTTCTTTGACAATAAGTATCCCTATCTTGTTGGGTTAGCTTAGTCAACTCTAGACAAATATTGTCTAAAAACACAAGAGGCATTTATATTCTTCATTGAATCTTGGTGTGCTTTGTATATTCCTTCCAGATATGTGCAATAATCCAGTGTGAAACTTTGCCTCTGTGCAGGGGCTTCCGTTAATAAAGACTGGTCAATACTGCTCTCTCTCCTTGTGCAGAGTGACTAGCGACTTGTCTTGTATCCACCTCCTCATGGTTTTCTGCTCTTAAAGCGGAGTTCCACCCAAAAAAGTGGAACGTCCGCTTTAAGTAATGGTGACCCCCTGACATGCCACAATTGGAATGTCATTTTTTTATGGGGGGGAGAGCGGGTACCCGGTTTTCATAGGTACCCAGCTCCCACTTCCTCTCCTGGAGCCGCATCGCTGGAAGGAAGTTCACCTCTCCCCCCTTCCTCCCTGCAATCTTCTGGAACACGTCACAGGTCCCAGAAGATTGCCCGACCATTCACAACACGCGTCACGGTTCGCGCATGCGCAGTGCACGCCCGGCTGTGAAGCCAGATCCGGACCCCCACCCTTCCTATGCCGACGCTGCGGAGGGTAGGGGGAGAGAAGCGAGGCATCGGGCGGCCGCATCACTGGACCATGGGGCAGGTGAGTAGCCATTTATTAAAAGTCAGCAGCTACACTTTTTGTAGCTGCTGACTTTTAAATGGGTGGGACTCTGCTTTATGTAGGCGGAGCCTACCAGGTCCCTCCCACAGCTTTGCTCTCTGCACAGGCCATTTGCAGATCAGTGATGATGTCACATCTACATTTACAAGGTAATATACAGTATGTGTTTGCAAAGGCATTGGACACAAAGTGGATTTATATCCTTTGTGGCTAATGAGGAAAACATTTTAAATTAAAGATTTCAGCCTAATCAGCCTTTAAGCCTAAAGTGTCCCAGATTAATAATAGTAATATGATTCTATTTAAATAAAAAGGCAGAAATCAAATCTATTTTAATCAGCACAGTGTGAAACCTGATCAGCTCCAGGAAAATCAGACATGTCTTATATTTAGGAACATATTGTTTATATTTAGACGCATGCTGCTCGGGGGAAGAGTAATCAATTTTAGAATCATATTCTGTTGCATTTACGTCTAGCACAATGAGAGAAAAGACATCTGCTATATAAAACTCTATACAAACTAATATTAGATAACGTCTTGAGTTGAGACATTATTGAATATGAACAATAAAAATAATATTTTTAAATCTATTTTATTTAGTTGGCCCAAGCCACCATATTATAAATCTCAAATATGTTTATTTCCACACTTAGGAAAAGCTATATGTATAGGCTGCTGCCTCTCCCACAAACCCCTCATACGAGGTGTTTAATCCCAATCTGTATATAAAAGAGATAATTGGCACTGCCACCCAATATGTGATCATCTAGATGTATATATCCTCTATCAAACAAAGATTGCTGATGCAAAATAAATGTGTATACCTTTAAAATGCAGTCTGCTCGTATATAGCACATATACCAAAAATTCATATTAACCAGTGCAAATGTGCATGACAGATGTAAATTTCTATATCGCATGTGTTGCCTTTAAATATAGACGTGTGTGTGTGTGTGCTCTAAGTAAAGTGCAATGTGTTCATAAGTGTAAACTATAAATATTTACCAATGTCTAAATTCATAAAGATACAAGTGCAATGTATATATAAAACGTATAGTGTATATGCCTCCTTTAAAAACAAAAAACAACCATTTTCTTCTATAAATCATATACACTGGATTATCAATTAGGAAAAAGGTGCAATGTGCATTCAAATAAAATTCATCCTGTCTTTGTAAACAAATCTAGAACTTCATAGTCCATATATAAGAGGTTCAGTCCACATGACATTGGAGGTAGCAGGTTTATAAAAGTTCCCTTATTCCACAGTGATGGTCTCCAAAAAGTGACTTGTGCAACTAAACGACTTCTGTGCAGAGATATGAAATCACTCGTGCTCCCCTCTTAGTTCACCACATACCAGATAGCACCCCTACAGGGGTATTCCACATGTAAGCAGCGGTGCTTGTAGTCTCGCTATCCTGAGGTGGGGGGGGGGGGGGACCGCCTCCGCACCATATATGAGTCACAGGACAGTGTCGCATATAATTGGATAAAGAAAATAATGGGAACTCATAGTGAATCCACTGAGCAGTAGGGTCTTTTTTTATTAATAATCCAAAGCTAAAAAAACTTGCACTATATTAGTGCTGGGGCAAATGCAGAGTTCACTCCTAAATCATAGGAGCGTTCCACAGACCGACAAAGTAAAATCGTAAGCTATACCCGGAAGAGACATGACCATGTACCAATCTCCAACATACGCGTTTCGTCATAGGACGTAATCAGAAACGCTTCTAAAAGGATTAGAGATCATGTATATTATTCAAAAAAATTGGAAAATGCTGACATCTCAGCAGACCCCGAAATCTCTATCATAAGTTTGATACCTCATTAGTACCATTTATTGCCCTAGCTGTTGTTCCTAAAGACCCACGAGGCAGAGACTGGGACAGATTGATCCTTCAGAAGGAAACCCTGTGGATTTAGCACCTTGATGCCACACGGGCTCCGGGGATCAATGAGTCTTCGTCATATATTGCCTTTGTATGACCGTTTAACACAAAGATTGACCTGCACTTTGCAATAGTAGGCGTAATGACATATATACTCCATATATCCGCATTATTACAGTGGTCATACCATCTATGTGATCACTATTTAGGGCGTTCCAACCTTGGTACCTCTCTAATGCACCAATTCAAAATATATATGTGTGGCACTATATGTTACCCCATATCTTCTTTTGAGAAATGGTACAAAAAAAACCATCTGTCACATATATGTAGTCATTATAGATATGTCTTGTCATATATCCGATTTCTATCTATTCTATTTATAATATTCTGGTGCTTTTATTTGAGGTCTGATGATGTTGCAGTTCTGCTGTTTTTCCTTATTTTCTCCGCCCCCCCCCCCCTTTTCTTTGCCCATCCGCTGTTTCCCATTTTTTTCATGTATAATAAATCAGCTCTATTTGATTTATTACATGTATAGTTATGGCCAATCTTGGCATTTAGGGCGAATAATCTCTTCAAAAGTTGTCTATGTTCTATTATGGTATTATTGATATAACATTCATGCAAATGCATAGTGTTTATATGGTCTGTTGGCACACTCTGGCTGGTCCAGTTGACATCACTTCCGGCTGGGCCAGTTGATATCACATCCGGCTCACTGCCGATTGGATGTCCTGGGTGGGATGCCTATACTAATGGATGCTGTTCCAGTGTCCTGTGTCTATCCCACTTGATCTGGATATATGGTGGGTGGCGGCGTTATTCCTTATCAAGGGACTCCTGTTTCGGCATGTCCAATTGCAATGCAACACATGCTGCACAGCTGATTTAAAACAAATTGTTGTAGCTCGGTTTTTGACATATTGTTTGTCATACCATTTTCCCCTTTAGACCCGCACACCTATTGGTGCATTCCTGTGACCCTCTATCACTGGTTCCTCACCAGTGATTGATACTGATATACAGGATCTTGTGAACTAGTGGCACACTCTGGTGCCCTGTTGGTATATACTATCCTACAATACTTGGCACCAATTCTTATGATGTCTATAGGCAAGTACTGTACCAGTTGTTTTTTTCTCCCCTCTCCTTTTCCTTCTCACTCCTACCTCTCCATCCCCACCCCCCCCCACCTCCTCTCCTTGTGCCTATCTCCCCCCTCTTATTTTTGACATGTTCAGTGTCTATTTTTGTATTTTGATATATATTTTTTAGAACTCTACTTTATATACATGCTGAAGGACTCCCTTGGTCATGAGATACCCGCCTATCAGCCTACTGTTTTTAACCAATACTTCATACTATCACCACGCAATAAGTCTATTTATATATTTCATAAATATATGATTTACTTTTAGGCTTGGAGAGTGAGTCATTTACCTTCAATACTTTGTCTTCTTCCTCTCCCTTATATACCTCAATGTGGTTACCCACTATATGCTCACCGGCAGTTATCCCCTACCTGTACAGTTTGATAATATATAGTGATGGTCATATTAGAATTTAAGCAATACCATATCTCTGTACCTATTTATTCTGTTATGGATGCCCCCCGTACCCCATGGTCTGCTTCATTGCCGTGGTTGGTGGCCTACACAGTAGCTGGCTTAGTCGCAGTTAACAGCCTTATTTATTTGTGTATATTATCAATGTATAACCATAAACATACTGCATTTGCCTTATATGTAATACCTACTTGTCTCTTACACATTTTAGTGGTCTAAGCCTCCTGAGGAAGCGCTCAGCATGTAACATGTAGAGCATCAAAATTCTGAACATAATCATGCACTCTGAATACTACCTCACCTTTGTGATAGGTTTCTATGTTTACAATATTGTAGTGCAATATGTTGATTGTGTGACAATTTCATTATAGGCTATGGCATAGCGTGATCTACAAGTTCATTGTCTGTTACATATTTTAAAGGAATTTTGTAATAAAACGTTTTCTATTTGATCAAGTTGTTTGGGTGTGCGAATCTGGAGTCTGGCTCCCACTGCAGCAGGCTGGATGGAAGCACCTTCAAAAAGGACTTCTGTTGGTCTCCTGTGGAGGAGGACTTTGGCTTCTGAAACTTTAAGGGGTCTGAGGGTTCCTCCCGCTTCTCCTGTACTCCTTACCAGGTCTGTACGACCTTGCCTCCCTGTACCTCTCTGGGAGGTTATGTCTGAATGATGGAGCCTTCTGCTGTTTTGGTCTCCTGTCTGAGAGGGTTAGGCCTGATTTTCTGCCAGTATCTTTAGATATGGCAGAATCCAGTTTTGTCCTGAAGAGGTTTTTTTTCCCCATCAAATGGGATTTTACACCAGTTCGTCTTCGATATGGCATCTGCTACCCAAGCTTTAAGCCATAGTGCTCTTTTGGCGATCATGGATGCTAGCATGGCTCTCGAGACTAAGCTCCTGTAGGGCTATAATAATCCTTTCCTGCTCCGCCCCTTCTCGAACCAACTTCTTGACATTCGATGTACAGCTAGGAGATGGCTTTTCCTACAGCTGCTAGGACGATGGCTGGCCTACAAGCCCCGCCTACTGCCGAACAGGCCCTTTTTAAGTCGAGATCGATCTTTCGGTCTAGCACATCCCTAAATGTCACAGAGTCTTCGATAGGGAGAGTTACATGCCTGGCCAAGAGCATAAGTGATGCACTGGAGCCAACACTAGTGGGTTCACGTTGGGCTTTCAGTGGGTAAAATTTTACTAGTCTATTACTGAGACTAGTTTTTTTCTCTGTCTTTTGCCACTCCTTCTTAATCAGGTCCTCCAGCTCATCGATGAACGGAAATTATTCTGGATCTTTCTTTGGGTTTGGAAAATACTTCTTTGTTTTCCATGGGGCTTCTTTGGGCTCCTCCCATGCAATTGCCTCCTTTACGGATTTTACGAATGGCTCAATGAGGGCAAAATCGAATCCTGCTGAGACATCTAGTTCTTCACCTTCAGACAAGTCGCCTGTTTTTTAGGATGCGCTCAGTGCAGGCGCAGAAGTACTTTGAGCAGGTCTGTCTGTTTCTGATGCAGTTGTTTGCAGAATTGACTCTCTAATAATCTCAGTCACCTCCCTGGCATCCGTCTCTTTCTCTCTGGTAGCTTCCTCGAAGCACCTGCGACAGGCCAACTTATCTGGGAGTGCAGTGTCGCCACAAATACAGCAAGCATTTGCAGCTGGCCGGGAGTAGCGTCTGGTTGAAGACTGCCTGTGTGAAGTAGATCTTCTCTGGTATGAGTGGCGGGGTCTTGAGGAAGACCTAGAGTGGCTATTTCTGTGACCTGAGCGGCTTCTGTGGCCTGAATGGCTTCTTCTGTGGCTTTGTCCTTGCCTTGAGCGACTTCTTGTGCTCCCAGGGCGTTCTTTGCATATTGATGCTGCTGATGATTTTGCAGACCTGATGGGGCTGCCCAACATGACAGTGTTAGTTGCATGCTCTTTTTTTCTAAATCTTCACTACTTACCAAATTCACCCCCTTACCTATTAGGCTGTGGGTGGTCTGCTTGGGCAGCGGACTCCATGAGGAGTGATAGGATTACACCTGGAACATGAGTGGGATTAGTAGGGAAAGTAGAGTAGCCCAGGAATACATTATGTGCTGAGAGACAAGAGAAAGTAACTGGTGGAGGATATCTAGATTAGGGAGCAGGCAGGGGATGCAGACAGGTTCAAATCCGGCACCAATAGTGTGAATCAGCTTTTCTGCCAGCTGAAATACAAATAGAGTCCTGCTGGCTTTTTAAATCTACCGCCGTCATGGCAAAAATGACGGCACCCTCGTGCATGCGCAGTTGCACGCTTAAAGGTCCGCCGCCATGTTGGAAAAAGTGAGATCCCCATGACGCCACTTCAGGTCGCGTACTCGGGCACCATCTTGGGAGTGGCAGGGAAGTCCTGTTGGACTACAAGGTTCAGAAAACCTAGAACCAAGATAGCAAAATAACAGGATAGAAAGAGATTGACATGGAGACTGCTGCAAATTCTCTAAGCCTGTTTAAGACTTGTGGATTACCAGGCAACATACCCCTGAGACCACCAGAGTGAGGTTCCTTCTATCTAGTTAATTTAGAGACTGTAGAGGCAAGGACTTCCAACTGGGAGAGGCTGAACCTGGCTGGGGCGAAGCGGTAAGGGGTTCTGATGCATTCGGTCCTGAACAGGTGAGGAAAAAAAGGAGAATACTGTGGTGGGACCTCCCCTTTAATTTATAGCTATTCAGTCCTATCAGGTTATCAGGTAGTCACAACCCATATGTATGCTGCCATGAAGATACGACTGATTTTAACTTGAAAACACCGAATCTCAGAAAAAGGTTCTGTCCTTAAGTAGTTAAAAAAACACTAGTGTGCATGGAGCCTTAATGATCTACAAGCCAATTGTTTATTTGTGTGATGATGATGATTCTAAAGAAGTCTGTACTAAACTGTCTCGATTATGTGCATTTACTCGGAAAAAAAAGCTGTAAAATCACTCTGGATGTTTTTCTCTGCTAATCGCTCATCATTGTTTGGACTCCTGCCATGAAAATGCAGTGATTCCTCAAAATCGCCCTCCAGCTTTGCTTCACTGACCAGTTTTGGATGACTGATTCTTCTTGAACATCCTCCAAGTTGTTGCTTGTGGCCACAGCTTTTCCACATTCCATTCATGCACTTTGGAGCCCTTTTATCCCAGGCTGCTCTGATATTATCTATTGCACTCCTCACATTGTAGTCTTTCCCAAATTGCCTCATTTATTGTTTATCTTCACTATCGGTTTTCACCATTTCTTGAATGTGTAGTAAGTAGTCAGCCTTGAAATTCAATATTATTCCCTGCAATGGTTGTATTGAAGGAGTGATCCCAGGAGGAAGGTGAACCACTTGTACAACAATGCAGATTTAAAGTGGGTTTAGATTTTTACGGTAGTCTGGAGCTGTACAAGGAATAAATCATGCTACAGTAAGGGCTATGATGCTGCACAGATGGGCAGAAATGAGAAACTAACCAATATCATAGGCCACCCAAGTCAGTTTGTTTCATTCCCGAATCACTAGTACAAATTATTTTATAATTACAGTACATTGCCAGTGGTATTCAAGAATAATACACAAGCATCAGCAATACTTTCAAGTCTGTATACTTGTCCTCTCTGGCTTGGGACACAGAAAAATGTTTTTCTTCAGAGGGAGAAAAAAAAAATATGAAAAAGCATCCCCTTCTGAAAATAGCCTGTTTTATGCACATTAACTCCCTATTGTCTGGCCAATGAATATAAACAAGTGGATGGGAGCAGTGACAATACAGGTGGATGTACCTGTACATTCTCCCCAATCAGAAGCTTATCGCGGCTCCTAAAGTACACGCCCGCAAGCCCAGTGAAATTGGTCCTGTACCATTTGATCGCTGTGTGCAATCACAGCATAGGACAAATGTAAACAAAAGCCGCATGGTGCACCTTTCAACTATCACTCCTCACAGAGTTTGTCTGTGAGAGAAGAGAGAGAGCACAGTACGGACATTACGGGTAGATCATACCAGGGGCTATCATCACACCAGCCATCATCTACCACCAGGGTCTGCCCAGCTTCATCCCCCCAGAAATACTTTGTATTGGTAGAACATTCTACTACACAGCTTTGTCCATGTGCCTTCCGGGTGGGGCTTGTTCCCTCTTATCGATTCTCGAGGGAGATGAATGTGGAAGAGCTGGAGGGAGGTGAAAGGGTGGGCCACATACGGATCCCCCCACTACTAATTGGGGGCCCCTCCTCACATTTGGACAACTCAGTCCTTTTTGAAGCCACACTCTGAGATTTTCTCTGACTTCCAGCCCTAATCCAGCTGGTATTTGTCTTCTATAAATCATAGGGAACCAAAGTTTCACAGTGAGTTTTCTCCCTGAGGAAGAAGTTTGCCACACATTTGAAACAAAACTTCGAAACATGTTGGAGAGGAAGCCAAGCCTTCATTACCAGGATATATTCCATTTGTCGGTTTGCTAGCTTCCACACTATTTTCTTTGTATATAATTTGGTTCTATCTGTACATTTTACCATGACGACATATGGCAATTCATTTATTTGTCATGTGATCATTTTTAACTTTGATCCAATAAACTGTATACTTTTTTCATACCTTTTTTGATATTATTTTGATACTGGTGGGAATTCTGTGTTGCGACAAATCCCTGTGGGCCATCCTCGTGATGTTTGTTGTTATTGGGGAGGCAACACAGTATCCCCGACTAATACAGTCTAGAATTAAATCTGGGACCCTACCCTCTTCAAATTTTCATATGCAGACTAAGGACCTCCAGAGACACCTGTGCCACCATCCTCTGCGTACAACAGCACTACTCAAACCACAGTCTGGAGTCTTTGAAGAGCTTTGGATGTGAAGAAGCCTCTACCCGTGTCCAGTCTTACATGACCGAGACTCTAAGCCTGATGTTTCTGCCTGGACCAATCCTTTGGCCGTTTGCTTAACAGGTCTCTGCCTGTACTGACCCTGGCCTGTTTATGGACCATGTTCCTGTCTGTTGCCTGGCCCAAACCTTTAGCTATCTGCTGACTAAAGATAGACACACATTATACAATTTTTGTTGTTCAATTTCACCTAAAACTATGTAGTGCAGGGGCCTGCGTGACTGCATACAAATTGAAAATGTTTGCTTTGACCTCATATTACATGGCTTTGGTAAATCTAAAAGAAAAAAATCTAAACAAAATTGTATAGTGTTTAGCCAGCTTTAGTCTCTGCCTGCACGGGCCCTGGCCTGTTTATGGACCATGCTCTTCTCCCTGGACAACTGCTTTGCCCGTTTGCTGACAACGTCACTGCCTGGCACCAGTGATGACCCATCTGCACATCCCACTGGTTACATTCCTGGAGGCACCAGTGCCACCCATCATCTGCGGATAACAGCACTACTGAAACCACAGGTACTCTTGTTACCCTTTGTTTAACCTCCTGCACTTCCTGGCCAGTGAACATATCATTGTACTATGGGGGCAGCCACACACCAGTAGGTTAGGACTTCTTGGCTTTTAGGAAAAGGGACTGCTGTAGGTGTAGCTACACTAGGCTAAATTCGCTGACCACTCGTACCGAGGCGATCATTACAGTACATATCTTTCTTTACAGTGTTGGTTGATTTTTGTGATACACAGGTTGCAATGTCCGGTATGTAATCAGTCCAACCATTGAAAAACGTCTTACACATGTGGTATCCCTATACTCGAGAGGAGTAGCAGAATGCAATTTGAAGGTGTAATTCTAAGCATGTCCGTGCTGTGTGTTAGAAATATCTTACTAACCACTTGATGTCCGTGCTATAGCCGAAAGACAGCTACAGCACAGACCTCAAATGTTGGTAGGGCGTCTGTGTACGTTCCTCTTGTTCTCGCGCATGCCACGCTCTGTGATCACTGAGTTCTTCAGACTCGGCTGATCGCAGAGCGGTATAAAGGGCCAATCACAGGGGGCCCTTTAACACGTGATCAGCTGTCAGCCAATGACAGCTGATCATGGAAGTAAACAGAAGTCGGTTAACGGCTTTTTTTTTCCCCTTCACGCTGAAAAGAATAAAGCCGCTAACCGGCTTCTGTTAGAGGGACATTGGTCCCCTAAGTGCCAACTAGTGCTGCTAATTAGTGCCCTCCAGTACTGCAAATCTGTGCCCACTAGTGTCATCTATCAGTGCCTTATCAGTACCTCCTGATCAGTGCCACCTATCAGTGCCGCCCTTTACCATCTGATCATCTGTCTGCCAATGACAACAGATCATGGAAGTACACAGAAGCTGGTTACCCTTTTTTTTCCCTCCTTCACGCCATCAGTATGAAGAAAAGAATAAAGCCACTAACTGGCTTTTGTTAGTGTCAACTAGTGCTGCTAATCAGTGCCCACCAGTGCCACCAATTATTGCCCATCAGTGCTGCCAATCAGTGCCCCGTCATCAATGCCTCCTGATCAATGCCGTCTATCAGTGCAGCCTCATCAGTGCCACCCATCAATCCGATACTGCATCTGCACCCAGCTGGTTCTGAATTGATAACTGAGCGATCAATCACTGCTGATAGCTCAGTTCTACCCTCCCCTCTGAGCAGAGGGACTGTTAGTCATCAGCTCTCTGCTCTGCCCCTCCAGTGCTCACTGGAGCGCTGGGCTGTGGAGTGGGTGGGAGGAGCTGGCTCAGTCTCCCAGGGGCTCGCTGAGAGGCTGCGCTAGCTGTCAGCCCAGGCATCTGGGTGGATCCCGACCATATAATCGGGATCTTTTCAGAGCCTGAACCGACTCTGACATCAGTATAGCTAAAATAGCTTTGACCATACTTCTTTAAGAGCGGTGTAAATACCATTTTTTTTTTTTAATTCAGCTTGGGTGCGGTCAAATAGTCCATAAGCAGCGGCTTGTATGTGTCAGGGAGCACTCGACATTGAGGCTGACTTCACAGAGCTAGGATATCATCCACCAGCTTTCATTTCTCCTCCGTTGTCAGAACGTCATCTCATCTTCTGCAGCTGCCACTCACTGACACGGGAGCTGCTGCTTCTAGATCACATGACCTCATCCAAGCAGCACTGATAGGCAACATTTATGAGTAAATTTACACTAGCCTTTACTTCCACAACGTCATTATATTAAAAATGCCTATGAAAGTACAATTAAAATACTTACCAGTACTACCGCTGTTGTAAGTTGATTTTGTTCTCTTGCAGAACTAGCAGCCAGTGATTGGTTTCACATTAAAAATATATATATATATATAAAACTTAACCCAAGGAATTTGGTCTCATATGCCAATAAATATTTACGGACATCCCAAGATTAACAGCAGTTCGGGGCCTTTAACATCATGTGAAACTTCAGAAGAGCATCTGCCTTTAGGCCTTAACAACTGAGCGTAGCGATTTAACGGCATTTTTGAGCGTTTTTAGAAGTGTATTACAAGTGTTTTACAGCTTCAGGCATTTTTGTTTAGCCAATAGAAAGCACTAGGGGGAGGAGAGGGAGAGGAAATGAAAGGTGAAGAGCCGCTGTTTGAGCAGAAAATGAGTGACAAAACGCTCAAATCAGACATTTCTATTGAAGCCTGTAGGGCCAAAAACACTTGTAATCTGCCAAAAAGAAGCTTTTTTGAGCGACAGGTTTATCGTCAGGCGACAGAACTCTCATATGCAAACAGGGGCCAATGAAATGAATGGCATTTGGCATGTTGAGCATTTTAGAGCTACAAGCTTCAAGCTGAAAATTGCTCAGGTGTGAACAGGGCCTTAAAGCAAGGCTCGACAATTCCCAGGTACCAGGTCGCCGCGGCGACCAGAAACTACGTCTTGGCGTGCGGCAGCCGATCATTCTCTTCCCTCACTATCTGAAAACAGCATCTCTGATTCAGCGAGAGCCATTCTCTGCTTAATCTAACAGCTGTTAAACTTGGCAGGCTGCCCGGATATTTATCATTCTTTTTTTTTCTAAGTAGAAACAATGTATCTCTTGGTTCTTTTATCAAAGGAATGAACTCCAGTCTGTATGAGGGAAGTTTAACCATTAAAGCGGACCTTCAGGCATTTTTTCATCTTTCCATCTATTAAATCCTCTGCCCTCATTGTTTTAACTATGGATAGTAAAGGTTTTTTTTTCTGCCAGTAAATACTGTATACAGCCCACTTTCTGTTTCTTGTCTGGAAAAATGCCACGGCATTTGACATCATGCACAGCTCTCTATCACTCTTGTGAGAGTTTGCCAGGAAAAAAAAACTGGCTCCTAACTATTTTAGCTGGTTCCTAGATTCAAAGCAAATTTGTCAAGCCCTGCCTTAAAGTGTTACTAAACCCACAACAGTAAAACCAGTCTGTATGTGCAATAAAGCATTCTTGTTATACTCACTGTGGAACCTAAGGGGTTAATCCTCCGCATTGTGTAAAAAGGCTGTTTGATCCTGCCTTCACTGATCCTCCCCTTCTTCCACAGTCCCCAACCCATCTCCTGATAGAACAGAGCCTTGGGGGCAATCAGCACAGGGCCAATCAGCACTGTCCAGACAGAGGGTCAGGGGTTCTGCAGCCTCATAGGACAGTCAGGGGAGAATAAAAACTCCTCCTACAAGCTTTAACCAGACATTATGAAACCATAAATGTGCAACGCTTAACCCTATAAATGCTCAATTTCTACCAATACCAAGCATATAATATCTTTGTGCAAAAAAACACAATAGGTAGATTCATATATAAGTGCTAATAGTACATAGTGCAATCAGTAAACATGTACAAAATATCGCAATCAATTTTTGTAACCATTCTGCCAAAAAAAAAATTAAAAGTGAAAAAAAAAAGAAAATCACTGTCACGACTAACCGGGACACGACTAACGGGGGTTCCGAGACAAGATAGTCCTCTACCCAACCCCTGACACCTTCTTCCCCTCCTAGTCACTTCCGTCCTAGTTTGTCGGAAAAATGTGTTACGCCTCCTAATTGGGGAATCCAAGGTGTCACTCATATTGTTCTTACGAAATAACGTGTATGTCTGACCAAAATGACAACACCCAA
>BLSH010276248.1:1272971-1288244 GCA_018402905.1 Glandirana rugosa | reverse complement strand
CTTCTGACCCACTGACTGAAAAGCAGTGGGTCCACAATCTCTGGTGAGTGCGGGCACAAAGGGGGTCACTGAAGTGTGTCACTTTCACAACACCCTGAAGTCTTATGAGCACCGATTTGCACCTTATAAAGCACGCATCACTTTATATATGGACTTTATTTTTATTAATTTTTATTAATGCTTATTGGTTTAAATCTTTGATTATGACATATTTGGCTGATATGTGAAATGCAAAACTTTTTTGATTCATTAATTGCAGTTACACAGCCCCATATATTTATTGGTTATATATGTTTTGACACAACACCGATATTAGGGCAGGCGCTGATTTATATATAACAGTAAACGTCTGTTTACCAGCAGCAGTGTACATGAGGCCTAAATGGCCCAGCTGCTTTATTATAGGAGGTGCTGTGTGGTTTCATTCTAGCTCAGGATGGGTAGTGTGTGTGTCTCACCCCCACAGCCCAGAGCACTCCAGTGAGCGCAGGGGAGCAGAGCAGAGAGCTCTGAGAACCGAGTGATCGGCGTTTGTTCGATCGCTGGGTTCTCAGTCTAAGGCTCCATTTACACGGAACCCAGTTTCAACCTCTCCTCAACGTTTTATCCTGACAGCTAGAAACTGGCATCTAAAACGTCCATTTTGCATGCCGCCTTAGCATCCTAGAAGCGGTTTTGAAGAAATATTTTTTTTTTTTAAATGGGGGGGGGGGGGCAGTGCATCACCTCCAGACTTTACAACCCCTTTAAGTTCATTTTTAGGTTGACATATGACGGTGGTGCTGAGCTGCAGGATGAAGGCTTCATTTTTTTTATTTTTATTTTTTCAATTAATCCTCTGACCTGCATATGATCTGTAGTGGTCACATGACCTGCAATTACCAGTGTCAGCTGCTGGTTCTGAAAAAGGAGGAATGTTTATAAACGTATCTTCAGCACAGGTTATCTTGCTTAGGGGAGGTTTATTCATCGATCGTGGGTGGGGAGGTGTGAAGTGGCAACATTGCTTCCATCAGTGCCTTCAATGCTAAGGCTGGTAGTGCAGACATACAGAGTATATGTAACCATGGGCTCTTATAATGGCCTTTTCTCTTTTTAAATGGGAGTTGTACTTTAAATCTCAAAATAAGGGAAATTGTTCAGACCTGTTTGCCAAAGGCTACAGTGATGAACATCAGTTGAATAGCCAGTGTTATTATGTGAACCGCTGATAAGGCAATGTTGCCATGGAGCTTTGATGGGAAAAGACCTCAAGGAGACAGTTTCTGTAGCATTTGCTCATACCCCATGCCTAATAGAAAGTGACAGTTGCACACTGCTTTAATAATGGATCTACCGATCCCAGGGTCTGCTTCTCCTGATCAGAGGAGCAGCCGTGGCTGAAAATGATTGTTTCTTTAACTAACTTACAGTTTTTACTGCTGTTAATAGCTCAGGCTTTAGGATTATTAGGGGTTGAATGGCATTAAAATCTATTTAATGCCTTGCCTGACATCTTTCTCTAAGGCAATGTAATATAATGCACATTGTATGTAGTATTTGTTTTAATATTAACCATGTTTATGATTAATTTGTAAACCAATATTTTGAGATTATTTACTTGCCATGTAGCGGATCATTTTATTTTTTTTTTTATTTATTTTTTTTTGTGCCTAAAAATATGAAAGGTGCTAGTCAGTTTTTTTTCTAGGTGTTATCCTCTCATAACACAAAAAAAATGAATTAAAAGCTAACACCACCTTTTGTACATGTTACACCCGCATTTAGTTATTATATCTATATAACACACTCACACTCTGTGTATTCATACAATATAAAATGTCTACACACCCCTGTTTAAAATGTTAGGTTTCTGTGATGTAAAAACAAGAGACTGATAAACTTCAGAACTTTTTCTACCGTTTAATCGTGTTCTTATAAACTCAATCAAAAAACAAATCTTGTGGGGGGAGCAAGTGAAAATAAAATAAACTATAATAATGTGGTTTCATAAGTGTGCACACTCTCTTTTAACTGGGGATGTAGCTGTGTTCAGAATTCAGCAATCGCATTCAAACTCATGTTAACTAGGAATCAGTACACACCTGCCATCATTTTAAAGTGCCTCTGATTTAACTCCAAATAACGTTCAGCTGTTCTAGTAGGTCTTTCCTGACATTTTCTTAAGCCTCGTACACACGGGACGACGATCGTATACAACAGGTCGTACTAACGACCGTTGTGTGCGATATCGATCGTATGTGCAATTAGAACAGCCGAACATACGACGGTCATACAAGGGAGTTGTATGAGCAGACTAGAAAACTTGGTGGTACCAACAAGCGCTCATACGACCATTGTATCGTGTGTACAGAGAAGTTGGTACAACAAGTTGTATTGTGCAAAACACGCATGCTCCGAAGTCAGGAACGGCCGGATGCTAATTACATGCACCTGAATGTTCTTTTTGTGCTCGTATGATCGTGTAGTGCAGTCAGTATGCAAGTTACATTATGCAGCATACAATTTGCGACGATCGTACATACGATTGTCGTCCCGTGCGTACGATGCTTAAGTCGCATTCTACAGCAAAAGCCATGGTCCACAGAGAGCTTCCAAAGCTTCAGAGGGATCCTACTATTGAAAGGTATCAGTCAGGAGAAGGGTACAAAAGAATTTCCAAGACATTAGATATACCATGGAACACAGTGCGATCGTCATCAATTCAAGAAAATATGGCACAACAGTGACATTACCAAGAGCTGGACATCCCTCCAAAATTGATGAAAAGACACATTGTAAAAACACATCTGAAGTTACCCAAAAGCATGTGGGAAAATGTGTTTATGGTCTGATGAAACCAAGGCTGGACTTTTTGACCATAATTTCAAAAGATATGTTTGACGCAAAAGCACTGCACATCACCATGCATAACACCATACCCAGTGTGAAGCATGGTGGTGGCAGCATCGTGTTTTTGGGTTGTTTTTCTTCAGCTTCAACAGGGGGCTTAGTCAAGGTAGAGGAAATAATGAATAGTTCCAAATACCAGTCAATATTGGCACCTTCTGCTGGAAAGCTCAACATGAAGTGGAACTTCATCTTTCAGCATAACGACCCAAAGCATACATCCAAATCAACAATCGCATGGCTTCACCAGAAAGATTAAAATTTTGCAATAGCATAGCCAGAGCCCAGACCTGAATCTGATTGAAAATCTGTGGGGTGATCTGAAGAGGGCTGTGCACAGGAGATGCCCTTGCAATCTGACAGATTTGGAGGGTTTTTTGCAAAGAGTGGGCAAATATTGCCCATTATTACATTTTACGACGACGATACCCAAATCTACCTCTCCACCCCCCAACTCACTCCATCAGTCTCCTCACGCATCACTAACTTACTAACAGACATATCTGCCTGGATGTCCCACCACTTCCTCAAACTCAACCTGTCCAAAACCGAACTCATAATATTTCTTCCCCCAAATGCCATTTCCCCTGACTTCTCTGTCAAGAGCAATGGCACAACCATCCACCCATCCCCACATGTTGGGGTTCTTGGTGTTATCCTGGATTCTGAACTCTTCTTTTGGCCACACATCCAATCACTTTCTAAGGCTTGCCGCCTCAATCTTCGCAACATCTCTAAGATACGTCCCTTTTTAACAAATGAAACCACAAAGCTCCTGATTCACTCCCTGGTCATCTCTCGCCTCGACTACTGGAGCTCCCTCCTCACTGGCCTACCTTTAAATAGACTATCCCCCCTCCAGTCCATCATGAATGCCGCTGCCAGACTCATCCACCTTACAAATCGTTCAGCGTCTGCCACCCCTCTCTGCCAATCCCTCCATTGGCTACCATTCGCCCAACGAATTAAGTTCAAAATACTAACCATGAGCTACAAAGCCATCCACAACTCTGCTCCCAGCTACATCACCAACCTAGTCTCAAAATACCAACCTAATCTTCCTCTTCGCTCCTCTCAAGACCTCCTGCTCTCCAGCTCCCTCATCACCTCCTCTCATACTCGCCTCCAAGACTTCTCCCGAGCCACTCCCATCCTCTGGAACTCCCTACCCCAATCTGTCAGACTATCCCCAAATCGTTCCACCTTTAGGCGATCCCTGAAAACTTTTCTCTTCAGGGAAGCCTATCCTGCCGCCACCTAACAACTGCACTTTTTTATTCTCAATCAACCCATCCCCCCACAGTTATTTCCCTCTCGTATTATTTAACCCTCCCTCCTAGATTGTAAGCTCTACCGAGCAGGGACCTCTGATTCCTCCTGTATTGAATTGTATTGTACTGTCTGCCCTAATATTGTAAAGTGCTGAGCAAACTGTCGGCGCTATATAAATACTGTATAATAATAATAAATATTAACCGGTTCCCGACCGGTTTGCCTACATTTACTGCTGCACTGTGGCAACATAGCCCGAATCACTGTCTATAAACGGAGGCTTGCGCAATTCCAGCGGTTGCGCTCTCATGCCCGCCGCACTCTGCAAGAGTGTGTCCACGGCTTGGGCGGACCCAATGTCCGCCGGCTAGCCGGCAGAGAGAACGGGGAACCGCTGATGTAAACACGGCGGTTCCCAGCTCTGTCACCAGCTATTTAAAAGATCTACTGATCCCTGTCACAGGGATCAGTTAGATCTTTTATGTCCATGGTAGCCCAGCCCCCTCAGTTAGAACACGCCTGGGGAACACAGTTAACCCCTAGATCTCCCCCTGCAGGTTAGCCCCTTCACTGCCAATGACATTTATACAGTAATCAGTGGATAGTTAAATTTCTGATTGCTGTATAAATGTCATTGGTCCCAACATGTCCGCCCCAATATCAAAGTCCCAAGAAAAATCGCAGATCGCCGCCATTACCATTAAAAAAAAGAACTTTTGTTCAAAATGCCAGAAATTCTCATTGTGGTGTTTTTTTGTTTTTTAACCAAAAATGAGGAAGAATATAAATTGGCCAAAACCGATTAATACATTTTGTTTTTGTATTTTAGCAAAATAAGAATAATAATTATTATTATTATTTATTTATTTTTATTTTTTTTGCAAAATTGTCATTCTTTTTTTTTTGTTTATATCGGTGATCAGAAGTGATGCGGAGGTGATCAAATACCACCAAAAGAGCTTGATTTGTGGGGAAAAAAGGATGCAATTTTTGTTCGGGTACAACGTTGCACAGCCGCGCAATTGTCAGTTAAAGCGACTCAGTGCCTAATCGCAAAAAGTGCTCTGGTCCTACAGTGGGAAATCCTTCCGAGGGTGAAGTAGTTAGAGGAAGTAAACGCTGATTGGGTTTTACTTCCTCTTTTAGTAACCTGCAAAGTAAAAGCATAATGGGCTAGTATGCATCGCATACTAGCCTATTATGTGCCACTTATCTGCATTCGACTCCCACGCTGTCCCCTGGGCAGGCCGCGTCCATCTTCGCCCCTCTTTCTTCCGCGGCCACAGACTCCGGCTCTGTGACGTCACTCCAGCGATTGTGCGCGGGAGCCACCAGTCATGGCACGATCCTAGTGAAGAAATGGCACGTTGGGCTATTTCTTCACTGTGCATGTGTCGATGACGTCGGCGCAAGTGTATACAGAGAAAATCTAAACGGTGCAAGTTTAGAAATCTTCTCAGTACCTACAGGGAAGCCTTATTATAGGGTTTGTAGCCACTTTAAGCCCTGGTTCACAAACTGACACAAATTGGCATGTCAAATCGCATGCCAAATCGGTAGCAATAGCGGGCAGTGGCACTGCCCTAATCTGTGCAACGGCGCATTTGCGGCGCTGCACCGATTTCAAAAAGTAGATTTACAGGTGTGATTTCCAGAGGTATCTGTGCAGAAACCCTCGCAGATGCCTGTGAAATCGCTGCTGAATCGGGACTGACATGCGGGAATGAAATGGTGCGAGTTCAACTGAACTCGTGACATTTCATTCCCGCACTCAGGTGTCCGTTTATTAAGCAGTGTAAAAAATCCACTGCACAGTTCTCCGGCATTCACAGAGGAGATCGTTCTCCCCTGTGTGCCAGTTTATTAAGCAGTGTAGATCCCTTCACAGTTTGTGAAGTGATCTACAAACGCTTTAAACTGTGGAGAACGCCCTGATCTCGTGAGACATTCCGAGATTACGGCACCAAAATTCACAGAAACACTGAGATGTCGGTTTATTAAGCAGTGATAAATTTATCACTGCTCATTAACGGACATTCTCGGAGGAGCCCACCCAAATCGTTAATAAAATAATTAGCCCCCTTCACTATATATGTATACATAAACACACTATATATATATATATATATATATATATATATATATATATATATATATATACATACACATACACACACATACATTATATATACACGTGTGTGTGTATATACACATACATCTATACATATATACACATACATCATATACATGTATATACATATATACACATACATCATATACATGTATATACATATATACACATATACAGGGCAGGGGGACATGGCTAATGTGTTGGGGGGGGGGGGGGTCAGAACGAGGCAGGAGGGAGTCTATAATCTTCCTCCTTCCCCAGGATTCCCTCTTCACCCCCCCAATTCTCCACCTCTGAGCTGGTGAATTGGGGAGGGTGATATCTGACTGAGATCACCAGTGAAGTGCAGAGATCGCAGCTTCATAAACTGGCCGTTTCTGTGTCAGTGAATGACAGTTGGAGATGTGCAGAGATAATCGGTGAAGAACAGCTTCTCTCCCGATTATCTCTGCTTTATAAACCGAAAATGAACTGTGATCAGCGGTGATCCTTGGGAACACTGCTGATCACAGTTTTATAAAGGGACACCTCAGTGTGAACCTGGGTTTAAGGTTGAAAAACAGCTGAAATTATTTCTTTCTCATTTTTTTTTTTCTTTAACATCACAGTAACCTGACGTGTGTGTGTGTGTGTGTGTATGCACAGTATTTCTATCACTTTGCTCCACCTCTAAGCAAATGTGCAATAATGATATGAAATAAACTGCATATGGATATCACAACCTATCCTTTGTGCCACATGCACATACACAAAATAAATGTAAAAATTAGAATACAAATCTTCACATACAGAATATATAACTATACAAGATCACAGTGGAGGAACAATTGGAGGGGGGAAAGCATCATTGGTATTTGAATAGGAAGCAAACCTATAATGAATCATTGCCCATTACTCACATATAATCATTTTGAGCCCCTAAAGTATGTAAGAGGGAGAACTCCCAAGATCTTTTATTTTTATTTTTTTAGAGAGGGGGAGAAACAACCACTCTCCCAGGGGAGGGCTGGGCCAGGGGGCAGGGTGGCAATTGCCCCCTAGGCCACCCTACCTTACATTCAAAATGGCCGACGGCCACTGCCCGTTCACATTTTTTTCTTCTTGTGGAGGAAGGAAGCAGGGGCGCAGCCACCAAATGCAGGAAAAAGGGGGGCGGGCGCACCCAGGGCTGGCTGTGCTGATGGGCACTGGCGAGCCTGCATTGATGGGCACTGATCAGGTTGCATTTAATGGGCACTGGTGCGGCTGCATTGATGGGCACTGATGAGGCTAAGCTGATAGGCACTGATTAGGCTGCATTGGTGGGTACTGATTAGCTGCATTGCTGCATTATTTTTGTTAAACCTCCTTTGTTGCTATTAATATTAAGTTATGTTACCACATTGTATCATAGTTTTCTTGCTTCATAACCTCAATATCCGTTCTAAAACCAGGTGGGCATGGATGGTGAGCTGATTCGGTGGTTCAATTGGCCACTTGACTGGACTTGCCCCCCAGGCCTAAGGCTGCCAGCCCTCCCCTGCACTCTCCCAAAGGACATATGAGCGAAGAGTGGTTAAGAAGTCCTTTAAGAGGAGGGGATCCAGAGCAGTTCGGTCTGGTATGGATTTTAAGCTGAACCCCCATGCCAAAAAAAACGGCGTGGGGCCCCTCCCCCCAAAATCCATACCAGATCCTTATCCGAACACGCAGCCCGGCAGGCCAGGAAAGGGGGTGGGGACGAGCGAGCACCCCCCTCCTGAACCATACCAGGCCGCAAGCTCTCAACATGGGGAGTATGGTTGCTTTTGGGACGGAGGGGCTCTGCGCACCCACCTCAAAGCACCTTGTCCCCATGTTTAATGAGGACAAGGGCCTCTTCCTGACAGCCCTTGCCCAAGGGGCCCACCAGATTCCAGCCTCCACCCTATGTGAATGAGTATGGGGTACATTGTACCCCTACCCATTCACGTAAATTTTTTTTAAAAAAAAAAGGCAAAAACCACACTACACGGGTTAAAGTATTTTATTTAATCAGCTCCAGTGTCTTCTCTTGTCTTCCCTCCAATTTCTTCTCCCCTCTCCGGCATCTTCTTTCTTCTGTTCTTTTGTGGGGCCTTCTTTCTTCTGAGGGGACGTCACCGCCCCATCATGCTCAGGGCGGTGACGTCATAAGAAGAGACGGAGAAGACCCGGCTAAAGGGCTGAAGATGCCGTGGAGAGGGAGAAGAATGGGCAGAAGAAAGAAGACACTGGAGAGGGGAGAAGAAATCGGAGGGAGAAGACGCCAGAGCTGATTTAATAAAAATATTTATTTTTGACACATGACTTGGTATGTTGTCAACAGAAGGCAAAGTAAAAAGTATAATTTTATAGTTGTCAAAGCATGATTGCCTTTTGGATCTCTCTTGCCAGCAAGGTACATGAGTTTACATTACCTTCTGCCTTCTACAATACAGAGCTCAGTGCTTGAGCAGTTATTAATGGTGGTAATGAGGGATAGGAAGTTTCTGGGGCACCAGATTGGAATAATTGAGAATGAAGAAGGTAAATGTAACTTTGTTGTAAATTGGACTCTTACTTTGCCCAAAAGTAAAGGTTTACTGTAACTTGCTGTAGAAATTTTAGAAAATGATATGCACAATTCTTATTCTGTTTTCTTCCTTGCAGTGAAAATCTCCTTTTTGGGATGGGCAACCCTCTTCTAGATATTTGTGCGGTGGTGGACAAGGACTTTCTTGACAAGTATGTAAATGTTTTCTTTAAAGTTTCTGATCAGTGTGCATGTTCATATTTACAGGTGCTAACAGATTGTGCTGTTGATAATGTGCCTGAATAATTACATGCATGCAGGCCTTGCTGTGGTTCCATGACCAGGCTTGGATTTTGAGATTAGCTTTGATGAAATGCAACCTGTTTGTTTTGTAAGTTAAGTATATAGAATTCAACTCTTTATATTCTAAAATTGTTTTTTCGAGCATGTAGCTAAATTTGTAAAAGAACAATATATACTTTCCAATATAGAACGCTAGGTTCACACTGCAAAGGTGTATCCACGGTTTTCGCTTGTTTTACCTAAGGTTTTAGCTGCCGTCCCATAGACTTTCTATTGGGTCGCACATTTTTGGCTGGTTTCCTGAAAGTGCACCGAAGATGCAGCGCGCAGGACTTTTGGTGCACTTACAGAAAACGTGCCATAAACGCACGACCTAACAGTATGAGACGCTGGGTAAAATGCTTGGAAACCACGGATACACCAGCACTGTGGCCAAACTGCAGTACAGCATTGAGAAGTTGGTTTACATGGTTACTTAAGTCTGATATTGCTGTGAAATTTTGTTTCAATATTTTCTTCTTTTGAAGTGCATAAGTAAGCTCTGTCTCAGTAATTAATTTAGGAGGAGCAGGAGGTGTTATTTATGTCCTGTATTGTACTTGTCCTGTAAATCAACTGAATTACTTTTCAAATCCTGGTGCTGCCTTAAAGGCTCATACACACCAGGTGTAGCACAGCATCATGTGCAAAAGTTTGCATTTTCCTACACAGCGAAAAAACTGTCTGTCCTACAGGGATGCGTTGGTGCCATTTAATTCTTAATGGCACCTCCACACATCTAGCAAATGCACATGCGGTTGCACCCATCAGAACACATTGTGCCTCCATACCATGCAGTTTTGGGGTGGCACAACTTTTACATTTGTGCCAGTACTCCTCTTTTTTTTTTTTTTTTCCCCCTTTGCATGTTTCTTACACGTAGGACAGCCGATTGAAATTATTGAGCTGTCCTAAACCGTGATGCTTGGGAAAAGTTCACATGCTTGGGCGCATGTCCTAGTGTGAGAGAGGCTTAGAGGAAAAAGCAACCAGGTTTCCTCTTGGTTGCCGTGTAGCTTATTCAATCTTGTTTGCCTCCCTGTTGGTTACTGCATTCGATTAAAGAGTCGTTAGAGGAAGTAAACTTTCGTCTTTAAGTTTTAATATAGGCTTTACCTATAGGTAAAACTTAAAGACGAAAGTTTACTTCCTCTAACGACTCTTTAATCGAATGCAGTAACCAACAGGGGTTGGTAACCAATAGGTAGTGTAAATATCTCCTAAACATGCACAGTTTAGGAGATATTTACTGTCCTAGCAGCCAGTTATGTCACTGGCGCATGCACTCTGAAGGAATGGCTGCCCGTGCCATTTGTTCAGTACAGTGTGCCGTGACTGGCAGTTCCTGCAAATGCTTGGGAGTGACGTCATCTCTGCTCCGGTCATTCAGAGCTGCTAACCCGGAAGTTGTTATAACTAACCGGTTATAGATGGACGCTGTCTCCAGTGATTATTACGTTGCATCGATGGAAGGCTTCATTTTCAGTTGTTTCATATAATGTGCCATACTAGCACATTGATTTGAATAGGAGTTGTACCAGAAGTAGAATCATGATGATCCGACTTGCGGTGTGGCTTGTGTGCTGAGGATCTTGAAGGGGAACCCCCGTAAAAATGAAGAAAATAATTTGCAAGGGTCCCCCCCCCCCCCCCCAAGAGAAACCAGACTATTCGGTCTGGTATGGATTTCTAAGGGGAACCCCCATGCCAAAAAAAATGGCGTAGGGTCCCCCCCAAAATCTATACCAGACCCTTATGCGAGCACACAGCCCGGTAGGGTGGGGCACGGGGGAGGAACTCCCTCTGTTCTTCCGATGTTGATACGACGCGATCTCCGTAACTAATACTGACTGTGCATTGACTTATATTGGCATGGGACGCGGCCACCTGCTGTTAGCCGGAGGCCCTGCCCCCTTACCACACTGGTCGAGGCATGATAAGGTGGTGATGTCATAAGGGGCAGGGCCTCTGGATGACGTCAGCATGAGCCCATGTCCTCATTAACATGGAGACAAGGTACTGCCCCAAAGCACCCGCCCCCCACCTCCCCCCATGTAGAGGGCATGCGGCCTGGTATGGTCCAGGAGGGGGGGGGGGTGCTCGCTGATCTGACTTCTGGTGTGACTTCTATTAAAATCAATGGGCTCCCATAGGGAACCATTGATTTTGATTAGAGAGAGAAACGCGGCTAAAAGCGCATTGATGCCAATACAAAACGCTGATAAAATTGTAACTTTTTTTCCTGGTGTCTGTACTAGCTTTACAGCTCGTTTTTCATAACGCCTGTGTGTGTATATAGATTAATAGTAAGTAAACTTCCATCATTAAATTTTACCTATAGGTAAGCCTATAATGGAGCTTGCCTATAGGTAGTGTAAAATATCTCCTAAACGTGCACCATTTAGGAGATATTTACTGTATATGCAGCCAATTATATCACAGTCCCAGAGCTGGAGTTGGCGAACTTGGAAGCAAGACTGGTGAAGATGGAAGCGGTCTCCAGGGATTACATTGCATCGCTGGAATGCTTCGTTTTCAGGTTTCACTTAATGTGTTAGTATGTGATGCATATTAGCACATTATGCCTTTACCTTGTAGATAAGAAAAAAATAAACCTCCATCGATTTACATGCGCTTTTAAGTAGGCACTTTGCTGTGCTTGTACCATGGCAGAGTGTTTAAAGTGATTTTGCAAAGTCTGTTTTTTTTTTTTTTTTCTTTACCAAAAAAACCCCCCCAAAAAAAAAAAAAAACCTGTCGTCATTATTACCTGCTCTATGCAGTGCTTTTGTACAGAGCAGCCCCGATCCTCCTCTTCTCGGGCTCTCCTGGCCCCTTCCTCCTGACGAGTGCCCCCACAGCAAGCAGTTTGCTATGGGGGCACCCGAGCCGCAGCTCTGTGTGTCCATTCAGACACGGACCCCCAGTTAGGCCCCAACCCCTCTCTCTCCTCATTGGCTCACTGACTTTGACAGCAGCAGGAGCCAGTGACGCTCCATTGCTGTCTCAGCCAATGAGAAGGAGAGTCCAGTGCAGCCAAGCCTCTCATGCAACAATGCTGGATAGAGATGGGCTCAGGAAAGTTTTGGGGGGGTGGGCTGAGTGGGGCTGCTGCTTTAAGGCCCCATTCACACCTGAGCGTTTTGTAGCTTGAAGCCAAAGCTAGAAAACGCTTGAGGGGGAAAAAAATTCAATGATTTCTCTATGGAGTCTGTTCACATCTCCACTCAAACGCCTGAAGCTCAAAGTTCTGGAGGTATATTTGTAGCTTGATTTGGGCGTTTTTCTACTTCTTTTTTACATTGGTGACCTTTTTGACCTGTACAAAATCGCAAGAAAAACGCTGTTAAAAACGTATGTATTTCTGCCTGAAAACGCTACACCCAGGTATGAATGCAGCCTCAGAAATAAAAAACCTTCTGCCTTTACAATTCAATATATTCCCAGGATTTCTTTTGTTGTATACATATGTATAATAGGTTGACTTCCCGAGAAGTTTTTTAGAAATGAAGTCATTGCCTTTCCTGTGATTTGGGTATTATATAGGCTGTAAAAAGGGGCATATTTTTGCCATTGAGTACATGCTGACCAGCTAAGATTCTGTATAGTATTCATATTGTATGCAAACAAAATTATTGCCATGTTTTTAAATGACAGAAAATGAAACCATTTGTACTGTTGCTCTGATCTTGTAAGTTTACATTGATGCACTTGCTGCTTTTTATGGAAAGGGACAGAGGTAGCGGTGCAGGTAATGTATAGTTAACATTGACCATCTGAAAGGGTCTATCCCAGCTGACGTTCTTCACCAAGCAGGCTTAGCCAGGGTGCGCGAGGAAAGGCATAAAAAGGCAAATCGGGCGAATGTTCACTTGTGGCAGCAAGCAACTTTGTGCAGCCTTCACAGTCATACATAGGGCTGTGGCCAAAGTGCACTTCGGTTAGTTATGTTTCTTCTATTAGGCCCCATTCACACCTGAGCGTTTTGTAGCTTGAAGCCTGAAGCTACAAAACGCTGAAACAATCAATTACAAACAATCACATCTCCACTCCAAAATGCCTGAAGCTCAAAAAAAGTTCTGAAGGTATTTTTGTAGCTTGATTTGGGCGTTTTTTTTTTTTTTCTACTTGTTACATTTGGTTACCTCAACCTATGCAAAATCGTGGTAAATATCGTGGCAAAATCGTGTGTCTTTCTGCCTGAAAACGATACACCCAAGTGTGAATCCTGCCTAACGGGGTGCAGTTTTCTAAAATTACGAATCCGTTCCAAATTTGTAATGAATTGAAATGTTACATCTTCCTCTGTTTACGATTGTGATCTCTGAGATTGGTTACAGTGATCACATGGTACAGGACCAATCACAGCAGCCCTGTACCATGCTTTGAGGTGTGGCCAATTAGAGAAACCACAGTAGTAAGCCATGAATCCTAAATAAAAGCATTCCATGGATAAGGGAGGTTAATGCCACACTACCGTACAAGAATTTCCTATATATTAATAGAGGATGCCGTTCTAAATATAACAAAATCTTGGACCGATGGCTTAATTCGTCTTCTACTTGTGCCTAGGACTTCTCTGTTGGCTCCCAAATATAAGTACCGGTATATACACTTTGTTTAGAAAGTATTAGAAACCTTGTTACTAGACAGAATTACTGTATAATCTGTATTGACAAGACTAAGGACGGGTGGTGTTGTACTAGAGTACCCATGAACTACACAATGTGAGTGGCTGTATATTTTATTCCAAATTGACACTGAGTGCACTGTATGTTGATGTACCTCCAAAAGTTAGATAACGATCATGAAATGCTGTGGTGTTGGTTTTTTTTTTTTTTTTTTTTTTTTTTTAACATGATTGCTTTTTCAGAAATTATCACTAAGAACCAGTGTTTAAAAAAAATAAAATATCCCAGTCGCCTCCCCAGAGTAATATGCTATGACATTGCACTGGTTACAGTATATAAAAAAAAATATATTTTTTCTTTATACGGTCACCAGTCTGTGTCCCTGATCACTGCCCCACCTTGGACCACATCAATAGGGCTGCTGCAAAAACCCAAAAGATTGCCCACTCTTGATGAAGAAAGAGAGACAGATTGGCAATGGAGTAGTAGATTACCACAGAACAAATTTAGATTTGTTGGTCCTTAATGTTGAGTTAACCCAGCAAAAATGGTAAGGAGATGAAAATAAAACCCGATCGGTGGTTGAAGTTTCTCTTTAATGAATACCAAATTTTTCACATGTTTGCACATACCGCCTCCCACACTGTCATATTGTAATGTACTGTACATTGGATTATCTTTTTTAGCTAAAAGACAGAATGCTGCCTATAATTACCTTATATAAAATTGAACACCTGCTTAATTTACGTATGGCTCTGTATCGGTTCTGGTCACACGTAGGCTAATATCACCCCTGTGAGTTAGGAATATAAATCTTATCTTTTAGATTCATTGTGATGGGCAACTGGAAAATGACAGTGCGTAAAATCTGGTCAGATTTTTGGTTCAGCCTTTACACTGAAAAAAGTCGATAATTATGACATTTTATTTTTTGTTATATTGCTCTTTCTGTCTTTTTTGGACTGATGGGGTGTCTTTCCTGGGTTTGTTTTTTTTAAGGTTTGTCTTTCATTCTTGTCAAGGTGTGTTCATTTAAGTAAAGATCGGCCCTTCAAGCTACTTTTGTTAACCACTTGAATACAGGACGTTTATACCCCCTTCCTGCCCAGACCAATTTTCAGCTTTCAGCGCTCCCACACTTTGAATGACATTTACTCTCTCATGCTACACTGCACCCAAACAAAATTTGTATAATTTTTTTCACACAAATAGAGCTTTCTTTTGGTGGTATTTAAGAACCTCTGGGTTTTTTATTTTTTGCGACATAATTGAAAAAATGCGAAAATTTTGAAAAAAAAAACACTTTTTTTTAGTTTCTGTGATAACATTTTGCAAATAAGTAATTTTTTGTCCATAAATTTTGGCCAAAACCTATACTGCTACCTATCTTTGGTAAAAATAACCCAAATAAGTGTATATTATTTTGTCTGTGTGAAAGTTAGTCTACAAGCTATGTGGTTTCTATCCATCGTCATATCCAAAACCGGTTTTAAATA
>BLSH010276248.1:1254889-1268736 GCA_018402905.1 Glandirana rugosa | reverse complement strand
CATTCAGGTCACAGTAGGGTGAACTGAGCCTTAATGGGAAACCAGCATCCTGGTGTGCCCAGTTAAGGGTCTGTGGAGAGATGCTGGGGGGGGGGAGAGTACCCTGGCCTCCAGTAGATCAAATCTGACCAGGCTATTGCTTGCAGAGGTACTAAGACTGTTTGTATTTAGGCAACCCAAGTTAGGCTGGTTGACTCAAATCTGGTTGTGATAACTAGGGGTTACATAGTTACATAGTTAGTCAGGTTGAAAAAAGACACAAGTCCATCCAGTTCAACCAAAAAAAAAAAAATGTATATACATATATACACACACATATACATAGACCTCTGGAGGGGTCTACCTCCAGAGTCCACAGAACCAGGAGGCTTAAAAATGTGTCTGTTTATGATGCTGAAAACCACTTTACTTTTAAAATAAAAGTGCAAAAAAAGTCCTGAAATGTACTTCACTGACTGGACTGAAGTTGAGCACTAGATTTGAGTGAACCCCCCCCCCCCCCCAAATAAAAAAAAAATAAAATAAATATATGTAACTGCCATTCACGGGTAACTGCCACTTCTTCTGTCTAGAGCTCATAGAGGTACCCAGGCATCTCCTCCCAGCCTTTTGCTGCAAATGCTTTTTCATACGGGGCTGTCTACACCTGGATTGCTGTGTACTCCTTCCAGACATGCTTACCCTATAATATTCACTCTGTGTGAGGTGGATTTTCCTCACCTGCCGCTATGCAGGAAACTAAGCGAAAAGGAGTTACAGCAAAAGCCCAGGTGAATATTTATTTGCTGTACTGAAGGCCCACACAACATTCAACCTCAGAATGATGGTGCTTCCCTTGCAGCAGCGGTTCATGTCCCATTTTAAAATCCTCACCTTTTGTATTCTATTATAGCTCTGTCTCAGACACGCAATAAGTAGCCTTCCTGATGGGCAGAGTTTTTTTGCAACTTTGTCAGTTTCTTTGACAACGAAGTGTCCTTTCACACCTGCATGTCCGTTTTCACGGACTCCCCTTGCTCAGCAGGGATCAGTCCGTTGATCCCCGTTGAGCCCGCGGATGACAGATCCATCTCCGCTTGCTGTGCGGAGACGAATCTGTCAGAGCCCCGCTCTCCTCCTATGGGGAATCGGATGAGCACGTATCCTCCTATCCGTTTCCATCCGATCCACCAGAGGGATGGAAAATAGGGTTTCCATCTGATCCACCAGAGGGATGGAAAATAGGGTTTCCATCTGATCTACCAGAGGGATGGAAAATAGGGTTTCCATCTGATCCACCAGAGGGATGGAAAATAGGGTTT
This sequence comes from Glandirana rugosa, assembly GCA_018402905.1. Lineage (NCBI taxonomy): Eukaryota > Metazoa > Chordata > Amphibia > Anura > Ranidae > Glandirana > Glandirana rugosa. The sequence goes on along the minus strand of BLSH010276248.1, from coordinate 1,267,435 downwards.
CCATCTGATCCACCAGAGGGATGGAAAATAGGGTTTCCATCTGATCCACCAGAGGGATGATAAATAGGGTTTCCATCTGATCCACCAGAGGGATGGAAAATAGGGTTTCCATCTGATCCACCAGAGGGATGGAAAATAGGGTTTCCATCTGATCCACCAGAGGGATGGAAAATAGGGTTTCCATCCGATCCACCAGAGGGATGGAAAATAGGGTTTCCATCCGATCCACCAGAGGGATGGAAAATGGGGTTTCCATTCGATCCACCAGAGGGATGGAATATAGGGTTTCCATCCGTCTGGATTTATCAGATCAGATGTCAGCGGAAATGTCACAGTTGACATCCGTTGATCCATAGATCTGCATGCTGCACCTCTGAAAAACTGACAGGCGGACCCAAACGGTCCGCATGTGTGAAAGGACCCGATGAGCTTTAAAATAGAACTAAAGGCAGAACTTTTTTGGATACTGTAGGGGTTGGTTAGAACGCCTGTACATTTTTATTGCGGTCTGTGCTTCTCTTAATCAGGTTATTCCTCTCTATTTGTCCTGTTTAGCATTATTATTGAAAGTGAAAGAAAATCCCAAATTTTGGTTTGTCCTCAGAAAAGTAAGAGAAGTAGGGAAAATCTTCCAATGGGCAAACTAGTTCTGCTGATATGAGGGTCCCCAAGGAATTCTCTGAACTTGCAGGGATTTCCTCTTATTTCCTGTTTTGGCTGTGGGACAGAAAGTGAAAGGAAATCCCCGGCAATGGGACACGCATTTTTTTTTTTTTTTTTGCTCTAATCCGAATGGGAAAAAAAGTTTTTCCTATAGTTCTGCTTTTAATACAACTAACTCTGTCCAGGGCTCCAAAATGCCAAGCCTGTTCTACAGACTGATCTCGATATGCCCAGCCTAGGAGGAGCACATTAAAGGGAACGAGGACCCAGAGGCTGAAGATTTATCACATTCAGACTTCTATACATCTGAGGTGTCAGCTTGTGTATGCTCACTTCTGCTGTATGCAAAAGACTGAGCACCGTTGCCCTTGATTCTTCTCCACCCTGCCATGCCTCTTTGGTTGCACAGGCCACAAAATCTAAAATGGCTTTCCCTGTTCATAAATAGAATGGGAAATTATGATAGGGCCAATCCAGAAAAGCTTTTTACTACTCTGGAAATTGTCAAACTCTATCCAATGCAAAAAAAAAGTTCACCATTAAGTGGTCTGTTCCAGTAGTTATTTTGCGGTCTGTCTTAAAATATCTCATTGTACCAATTGAAGATGTTCCTTCAGTTGAAGATTCTGCAGATAGGAAGTTTTGAGACACTCTTAAAGGCTCTTTTACACTGACCCACCTCTGCAACCAGCTATTGTTGTGTTTTCGGTCTGTCAAACTAGTCTAGGGCAATGAACAAACATGATTTTTTTTAATTCAGTAACTGTGCCTCACCTGACCAATTACAGCCGTTACCCTCTGCCCTGCTCTTCTGTGTGGGTGCCTTGGTACAAGTAATGCATCAAATTTTCAGAATGGATCTAATCTCTATTCACGTGTGCTGGATCTTGTGGCTCAAAGCCTGGACAGCTGAAGCGGTTTGTAAAAGACAGCTCACACATATGCCTTTTTTTGAAGAACACCTTTTTTGATGTGGCACGTGACAATTTTCTTAAACAAGTCTGAGTGTAGGGTTGTACTTCCACAGTGCAAGATTCTAAAACCTCCCTCCCCAGTAGCCTCTACCCCTTCAAAAAGCGGAGCACTCAATCGCGAAACCCAGGCTAAAACGTAAAAACTGAAGTTCAGTCCTTTCTTTTGGTGTAAGCCTTTGGTCCACAGAGCCCACCAAATCTTCTCCAAAACCCTCTTTTCAATGAAGGGGCACATTTACGCCTAAGAATAGAGGGACGTCTGTTTATAGCTTGCCTTTCTCTAGGTGACAGATGTCCTGGACTTGTGTGTTCAAACAGTGTATTACAAGGGCTCTACTTCCTCACTGCTTGATTTTTCTAGCCAAGTACAGTCAGATTTACAGAATGCCCTGAACCATCTCGTGTCCCAGTGAGTAGCTGTGCAAGCCTCTGAGGATATCTTCTCCTGCAGGATTCATCTCCTTTACACATACCGGTATCTGCAAACATCTACAGGACAATTAGAATGCTCCAGGTTTACATTTGGGTGAGCAATTTTCCAAATTCTGCGCTCCAGCTTTATTTTTGCAGGAATACTCTGGGGTGGTCTTGGGCATATCCTAAGTAGATCTTTCCTTCAAGAGATGAAAATGCTGTCTCTCAGGATTTGAGATCAGAGACCACCCACAGTGAAACTCCCCAGGGAAGTTCTGTGCCTTATGGTAGCCTACCTCAAGGCTTTATAATTTGCCTGATTTTTAAATTGAGACACCACCTGCACAACATCTCGTCCACCCGGAAATATACAGATCTTTCTTACACTGGTTAGTCAGAATAGGTGTTAGGGGGTGGTAATAATAGGAGTGGTTACATTTTGACTGGAATTCTACTTTGATGGCATGGCTGTTGAAGCCCAAGTCCTAAAGAGACAGAGGAGTCTTAGTCTGACATTCTTTCCTTTTTAAAAGCAAGAAAAACTACTCTTAGAAAGATCTATCATCATACCCAGAAATCCTTCTTTGCCTGGTGCATACACAAGCACTTTTTTTTTTTTTTCTCTCAAAAACTGATTTTCAGATATGCAAATCAAGTATACATACAATACAGATTCTAGAAAGGTTACATTTCTCTCTTCACAGTTACATAAACACTTACAACATTACCACATATGGTATAATACATTCATCGGTTGGTTCCTCTCCCATCCCATCTTGGTCTTGCTATGGGATAGCTTCCCAAGACTGAGCTTCTGCCAAGGTGCTCCTTAATTTGTCCCAGTACATATGTTAGAATAGCATTCTATCCATTATTAGATCCACCGGAGATAGACCTGGCGTATTCAACCATGGGTCCCATAGTCTATCAAATTTGCCCGGGTGACCTCTACGTTGGAAGATAAATTTCTCCACTTGCAAAGTGTGGCCCCCATCTGATTTATCCATTCCTTTAGGGTGGTAGGCTCTGTTGCCTTCCACTCCCTAAGGATAAGCTTACAAGCTTGAACTGGAGCCCTGGCTATTGTCTGCCTAGTATTGTTTTCCAAAGATCGGTCATCCTGGATACCCAAAATACATGGTTTAGGGTCTAATGGGACCTTAACCTGGAATACTTTATTAACGTTGTCAATAACTTTGGTCCAATAAGGGTGCAATTTTGGGCAGCACCATAATAGATGGATAAGATCACCATGGTCTCTCAAACATCTAGTACAATCTGGGTTTTCCTTTACCCCCATATTGAATAGCCTTGCTGGAGTATAATGCACTCGTCTTACAATGTACAACTGGGACAGGTGTTGAGCTGCACTAAGAGAGCACTGCTGAACCGCTTGGAGCGCCTCTTCCCACTGATCTTCCTCTAATGTACCTACATCCCTTTCCCAGTTGTGTACTGCCCTATTGGGAAAGCCACATAGAATAATGTTCAGAAGCCTTGCATATGACCTGGATATAAATCCCTTAAGATGGAAAACCCCTGACGTAGTGAAAAAAGGGGGCTGTGGATTGTGCCCACCCAGTCATGCTCGATTAAGCTCTTACCACATGGCTCAGTTGTAACTGGTGAACGTACATAGCCCGGGGAACTCCAAATCTAGCCTGCAATTATTGAAAGGAGCAGTGTTTGCCGTTGGAAAATATATGTACCAAGTGGCAGACTCCATATGTTCTCCATCTGGTAGCGCACGTCAATGACCGCAGCTCTTCATAGTAGCCATTATCCCATATGGGGCTATGGATAGTGAAACCAGTAATGTCTTGTAATTGTCTCACTTTGTTCCATACTTTTTGTAGCAATACATATGTAGGGAATAGTTTGTTGGATTGGGAAAAGGCCAGGGCTTCCAGCCCTGTGGCCACATCACCGGCACCTGTAACATGTTTCATGAGTGCAGCAGTTGGGTCTTGTGAGTGTTCTTTGGGCATAATGCTGGCAATATCTTGTAGTTGTGCTGCTAGGTAATACAACCAGGGGTTGAGCAAAGCTAGTCCGCCCTCCTCCTTAGGTTTCTGCTACTGCTCCAATTTTATGCTTGGCGGTTTATGAAGCCACAAGAATGATCAGAACGGAGTATTGATACAAAATATTTTTAGAGGGACTGCCATGGGGGTATTATTTAGTACGTACAGTAGTTGGGGCATAAAAATCATTTTGGTGAAGTTTATTCTACCCACTAAAAACATCTGTGGTTTGGCCCAGATCTTGGCTTTGTCCATAATACGGCCCAACAGCGGGGGATGATTTAGAGAGATGTAATCTCGAGGTTGTGGGGAAACAAGTACCCCCAAATCTTTAAAGGAGGTGGTCACTGGGATACCATTGAGGGTTGGGTTTCCATCATCTGAGGGCGAGTCTAGTAGCATTATAGAGGACTTGGTCTAGTTGATTACCAGACCTGAGTATTTACCAAACCTTCCAATAACCGACATGGCTTCTGTTAATGAATCTTGGGTATCTCCTAGTAGCAGCATGGTATCATCCACATGTAGTTTTTCCTGTAAGGGGTAATATTTAAATCCGGTTATCAAAGGGTCAGAGTGAATCAAGGCAACTAATGGCTCTGGCAATGGCAAACGGGAGGGGGGGCAGGGGACATCCCTGCCTGGTGCCCCTTTGCAGACAAAAAGGTAAGGAAACATGTCCAGCCTCTCTGATCTCCGCCTCCGGTGAACTGTATAGCAGCTGGACCCAAGATAAGAATATAGGTCCAATCCCAAATTTTTGCATAGTGGCCCATAAATAAGGCCATTCGACAACAATAGCAGGCCAGGATTGGATATTCAGGAATAATCTGCATAGATTAATGGCAGTGGACCTCTCCGGGATAAATCCGGACTGGTCCGGATAGATAATGTCTGAAATCGCCTTGTTGAATCGCAGAGCTAACACCTTGGCTAGGATTTTAATATCAGTTTGTAATAGAGAAATTGGTCTATAAGAGCCGGATCTAGAGGGTCCTTTCCTGGTTTGCGTAAGAGGACTATATTAGCCTGGGACATGGATGCAGGGAGTCTGTGGGCTTCTCTGGCAGCATTAAGCGTGTTCAGTAGTTGTGGTAGGATAATATCTCCGTATTTTCGGTATACTTCATTTGGGATACCGTCAGTCCCTGGGGCCTTGGAGTTAGGGAAGGAATTGGCCACTAACTGAATCTCCTCGATGGAGATAGGAGAATCCGGTAGTTAGCTCTGAGACTCAGACAGGCAGGGCAACTCAATCTCCTGTAAAAAGTTTTCTAATTCTTTTGATTTGAATTTTGATGTATAGAGCTCCGAATAGAACCCCACTAGTTCTTATTTACCAGTTGTCCTGTCCTGTTACGCAGTTTCCCTATGGTAGGGGATGTCTGGTGGGATCGCAATATTTTGGCCAACAGTTTCCCGGTCTGCTCCCCCTCCTCGTAAAAAGCTTATTGAAAAATCTTTTCTTGTCTGCCCTGGGTTTGTCTATGCGGTCCACTGCATCCTGTGCAGTAGTCCATGCTTCCCTAGTGTACTCCGTGGAGGAAGCGATATATTCTGTCTCCAAGCGTTGTACCAGCTGGGCTACCCGCTCCCTCATGATGTGAGAGTTTCTCTTAATGGTATTAACCTCTGACGCAAATAAGCCCTTTAAGAATGCTTTAAAAGCATCCCACGCCCCACTCCAGTTCTGGTGATCTCTGTGCCTTTGCCAATACTCCACCATTTCCCCCCTTATCTTGTCATGAGAGGTAAAGAGGTTTAGCCAGAAGGCATTGAGTTTCCACGGGGCTCTAGGCAAAGCAGTGGCTGGCTTAACGTTTCGGAGGATAAAGAGTGACGCGTAGTCGCATAATCACCTGATCGCGTATTTTATGTCATCTACAATGTGAACAATAGAATTGCGTGCACAGGCATAGATCAATCCTGGAAAGGGGTGAGTGTGTTTTTGAAAAACACGAAAATTGTTTTTGTGTGTGGGTTGTGCATCCGCCACGGGTCTATCCGCCCTACCTCTTCAATAAATTTCCTCAACGTGGGCCTAGTATGGCGCACACCGGCAAGTGGAGGGAGGGATGTTTGTCAAGTACAGGGTCTAATATGCCATTGAAATCTCCTAGCATAATTAGTGGGGTATCAGGGTTGCCCAGCTGGTATGACAACAATATCCTCAATATTGCTGCATTAAATGGAGGAGGAATATATATTGCAGCTAATACACATGTCAACTGGTAAATCCGGCAAAGTAAGAACACATATCTCCCTTCTGTATGAATCACTTTGTCAAGAAGTTGGAAATCAAGGGATCGATGTATCAAAACACTCACTAGCAAAATTTATACACGACAGGGTCTCCGGGGTCGAATGAGTTTCCTGCAATGCATAGATTGCAGGGAGGTGCTTTCTCAAAGCTGTGGAAACCATAGTTCTCTTTAGAGGATAATTAAAGCCTCTGATGTTCCATGATAAAGTAACTGCACTCATCTCAAGGTAAGGGAGGTGTAAAAAGTCTGTACGCTGTCCACCCAGGGAGCTCCTTGGGGCTTCAGAGGTAACATTAGCACATTCCAATGTATTGGATCGGTAGGTCTCACCATATCCGGGGGACAAACAAGAACGGTGGGTATCAGCGGCATCTGCACTTCTCGTCCATGGTATGTTGTAAAAAATATAGGCATCTGGAATCTGAGCAAAAAGAAAACAGAACAAAAACTGCATTGTTAGAACATAGGCGAGGCCATCGCCCTGGCATCCAGAAAGTGGACTCTGATTTTGCAGGTTATTGCCATAGAGTTTGTGGTCCATGTTGGAGGATAGAGTACCTGCAAAATTCAGCAAACAAAGTTGCATAGAGTTTTTTATCCGGTTTCCCAATGGCATGTAGATATTTTGGCTCTCCCTGTCACCAGGATATCCAAGTCCCGGTCGTATCAACAGGGGAGTAAGACAAGTGGCGAGTACCTCCTGTCTTATCCGCAATATAAATGTCATCTCGATGGGTAAGGCATTGCTATCATTGTTCTATGGTTACCGGTCGGTCAGCTTGGCGAAACAGATGCTCGCTGACATCAAGCCAGTTCGAGGCTTCTGCAGCGGATTCAAAGAAATGGGCTTGACCTCTTGCAATCACCCGGATTTGGCTGGGTACAGCATGGCATAACTGGCCGAATTTTGCTCTGCATCGTTGAACTTCTGCAGAGAAGTCAGGATAAAATGAGATTTTGATGCCACGCACGCACGCACGCACACACACACACACACACCATGGAAAATGTGTGGGGAATTGTCCAGCCTATCTTCAGAATGTTGTTCCGCCCATTTAGTTTCTGGGTGTAGTATATCATGTCTCTGGGTGGCTTTCCCCACAGTTTTAGGCTGAGTCTTACCAGCCTCCTTCTGTCTGCCACGTTGGGCCGCCGCGGCACCATTTTGGAACTCGGGAGGCATGCCGTCCTCTTTCTGCTGTTTGCGGGTCATCATCATTCGAGTCGGTGTCCGCTACATGGTCCGGGATGCCAAGCAACACCAGTGAACGGTCCCAATCTGAAACTGATGCCGTATACAGCTGCTAACAGGATTAATGGAGGATCTCAGGCAGGGAGCTCTGTGAGACACGTCCTCACATGCTGCTCTTGGCCACGCCCCATACACAAGTACTTTAGTCCCAGGGATTAACATGTGCCTTGCATTCTGTCTTTCCTACAATAAAGACTTGACTAGGGCTTGGCCATTCTTTTTCAAAAACCTCTGGCTTCGCTTTCTCTTGTCAAAACCTTTTATTCCGTGTGTATCTTTGATCCGTCGCCCCTTGCAGCACCCTGTTTCCTTGGGACCTCAACTTGCTTTTCTCTGCCCAGCAGAAACCACCATTTGAAGTTTAGTGATTTCCCCCTTGATGACCTTTCATGCAAAGAGGCCTTTTTGGTTGCTATCATCTGTCAGACAAATCTGAGTTGGTGGCGGTCTTGTGCTGATTTCTTTCTTCTTCACACTGACAAAAATAGGCCTACACCCAAGACCATCCTGCCTTCCTAAAGTGGTATCAGTCTGCACATCACATCAATGAAGACCTAGTCTTTCCATCCTTATGCCCTACTCCAAAGGGGATTGCTCTTTATTGTCTGGAAGTAGTGCAAACAATTGGTCTACCTCAAAGCAACATTTCTCAAGGCGTCTTACAGGAACGCCTACGAGACCTTGGGGCTCCTACTGGACAGGAAACGCGTTACCCTTAACCCTTAGAGGCGGTCCCCCCCAGCCTTCCTCAGTATTTGTTTCCTCCGGACGGAGAGGTAACCTGTATGGAACTCTGTCCTAGATGCTACCTAGCAGCAGGGGGCAGGAAAGCTAGTGGGACAATGGAGAATATCCCAGCTTCTGCGTACCTCCTCAGTTGGTTCGATAAGTCCTCTACCAGGGGGTAGGAGCCATCTTGGTGTCCAGCTCTCCAGTGTCCAGGGAGGATCAGGGCGGTGGTGGCTGTCGATACCTTCACCGCAGGCTGCAGTGCAGGTGGGCTTCTGTCTCGCTGCCGACAGCCAGGCTGCTAGTGCGGTGAAACAAATGGGAAGTCGCGGCTCATGGAGGGGCGGAGCTTCTGCCTTACAGAACGCAGTGTGGAAGAACCATGGGCTCACTTCTGGTTTCCACTGACGTGCCTTCCGGGCACCGGAGACATGGTTCCGGTCTCCTTAAAGGCACAGGGCGGACACGCGAATGCCAGCGTTTTTTGCTGGGTCTAAAATGGCAGAGGTTGAAGAGACCACAGAGTGGAAGCCAGCACAGCACCCGCACAGGCGGCAGAGGCGAGCTCAAATGCCAACACCTCTCAAGTAAGCTGGGCCCAGGGCTTTGTGCACATCCTGGGAGGGGAACTTTGTGCTTTTCCTTGTACCTAGGGGGACTTGGTGAAGGGGCACCTTTCTTTGACTCCTGCACACAGGTGATATGGAGTGGGGTAAAGGCGCTAGATTTACATCTGGGCAATTTTGTTTTCTGTTTCAGACCAAGACTCGGGACAAAGCTCAGACACAGGCCCCCAAAAGAGTGTGCGGTTTGCACTGGCAAGCTTAGTACCTCTTAGACTAAAGCGGTTTGCCGTACCTGCATGGACAATTTGATAAAGGATGATCCGGCTGTCTCTGCCAGAAGATGCTATCTTCAGTCAGGGGTGAGTTGAAATCAATTTTCAGTTCATTTACAACTCTGATCGCCCAAATTCAGGTTCCTGCAGAGGGGAATAAGACCCCATCGGGTTCCAGGGTCCCCTCTCAGGTGGCGGATAGGGAATCCGAACCTGAACCAGGGATCTTCTCAGAAATCTGAATCTGATAAAGAGCCCAGGGATAGGGAATCCCCTAGAGGCTCTAGGTACAAATTGTCACTAGAAGACATGGATGACTTATTAAAAGCCATTTATGGGACGCATGTCCAAGTTCCCTGGAGGTAAAAATACGGATTTCCTCCAAGGTAAATCAAAAGCTTTGGCGGTGGAGGAATTCTCAGCATCTCAGCAAAGGGCTGCCTTGGTCATTCCCAGTGTCTCACAGAATCGCTACGGATGCGAGTGCGTTGGGTTGGGGAGCACACTTAGACAACAAGGTGGCACAGGGAAGATGGGATCCCAAGGAAGCAGCAGCCCTGTCAAACCAGAGAGAGCTTCTGGCTATTCTGAGCAATTTACGGCCTTTCAGATAGAGATCAGAGGTCACAATCTTCAGATACGCTTAGGCAGTATAGCATCTGTAGCTTATGTCAACTACCAAGGGGGCACCAGGAGTCAGATGCAGCCACAGCCCAACAGATCCTTTCCTGGGCAGAGGTCAACCTGGTGTCTATTTCAGCGGTCCACCTAAAGGGGACGCAAAACAGGTTTGGCAGACTATCTCAGCCGAGTTCGGGTTTATCGGGACAATTGGTCCATACACCCAGAGGTGTTCATAAAGATTTATGAGCAATGGGGAACACCAGAGGTGGACCTGTTTGCTGCGCAAGACCATCACAAGGTACAGAGATTCTTTTCCATGAATCCAGCAGATCAGTGCCTAGGAGTCTATGCGCTTGCTCATCCTTGGCGATTCAGCCCGTTATGCCTTTTAACAGTCAGGTTGATTCCGGAAATTTATACGGGAACGCAGGGATCTAATCCTCATTGCTCCGTTTTGGCCCAAGAGGCCTTGGTTTTCACTTCTTCAGAAATTGGTGATCTGAACTCCCTCTGAGATTTCCTGAAAGACAGGATTTACTCCCCCAGGGGCCGGTCCCTCATCCTCGGGCGGCATCCTTAATAACAGCTTGGTTTCTGAAGAAAGCATGCTAAAAGCCCAGGGGTGTTCTGATAGTGGTTAAAACCTTGGTCAACTGTAGGAAACCAGTGACAAGAGCGATCTATGGCAAGCACTGGAAGAGGTTTAATTCCTGGCTGTCCGAAAATAACAGGACATTCGATATTCCCTCAATTTTGGACTTTGTACAGGGGGCGGCCGACACAGGGCTGGCGATTAGCACTTTAAAAGTACAGACAGCAGCCATTGGCTGGTATCTCCAGCATTTTCTTATGGAAGATCCATTTGTGTCTAAAATTTTCAAATCCTTGTTTAGGTCTAAGCCTATCCCTTTTAAACCTGTCATACTTGGGACCTATCCCTGGTCCTCCAGGCCTTGGAGGCCCCCTTTAAGCTTTTGGAGAAGACCTCGGTTAAGTCTCTCACGTTATAGACAATTCTTTTGGTAGCAGTCACCTCGGCTTTCAGTAAGAGAACCCCTTTTGTCTATTTTTGAGGATAGAATAGTCCTAAAGACTGATTCAGGGTTCCTGCCCAAAGTCTCATCTGTGTTTCATAGAGCGCAAGATATTATTCTCTCTTATCCATCCTTTTGCAGTCTTTCTAAGGGTGAAAAAGAGGAGAAGTTTAGCCTCCTGGATGTCAGGAGAGTAGTTTTGGCCTATCTGGAGGTCTCAAAACATTTAGCAAGTCATAAAAAGTCAGATGCCCCATTTGTTCTTTTTGCAGGGCCCCAGAAGGGTTAAGGAGCCTCAAAGGCCACCTTGGCTAGGTGGATTAGGCAGGCTATTTCCAAAAGTTACAGCATCAGAAATGTCCCCCCTCCTTTCGTGAACGCACATTCTACTAGTGCAATGCATCCCCTGAACAAATATGTAGAGCGGCTGCTTGGTCTACATTCGTCACACTATTGCCTGGATCTATCGGCTCAGGAACAGGCATTTGGGAGTAAAGTTCTTCAGGCTGTAGTCCCTCCCTAAGACTGGTAAGTTCTGGCTCATCGTCTCGTAGGCTGTCCTAGAAGACTCCTCGAGAAAAGCAGAGTTACCGGTAACTCCTTTTCTAGGAGTCTTCCAGGATTGTGATGTGATTATAATTTTCAGATACCTCCTACGGTTCTTGAGAGGTACTGAGGAAGGCTGGGAGGACCGCCTCTTTTAACCACTTGACGACCAAGGGCATGTATATACGGCACCATTCAGATATCGTTTTTTTCAGCCGGCAATTCTGAAGAGGATAAACGTGGTCTTAGCGGCGGATTCACCGCAATATCACTTTTATCAGCGGCGGGAGAGGTCCGCCCCCCGCCACTTTCTGGTCATCTCCGCCGCTAACCGGACCCGCCGGCAGCGGCGTAGGTGATCCGATTTGTCCCCCCCCCAGTGTCCGTGAGCCGAGTGAGCAGCTTCAGCTGCTCACTCAGCTCCATAGTACGGCAGGGCAGAAATGACGTCAGAAGTGACGTCCGCCCAAAGGGACCGTTTATTTTTTTTTGTTCTGTCCTTTTTTTTCACTTTTTTTTTTTTTATTGCATTTGAGCGTAAATATGAGATCTGAGGACTTTTTGGCCCCAGATCTCATATTTAAGAGGACCTGTCATGCTTTTTTCTATTACAAGGAATGTTCACATTTCTTGTAATAGGAATGAAAGTGATAAATTTTTTTTTTTAAGAACAGTGTAAAAATAAAAAGTAAAAAGCAAAATAATTAAAAAAAAAAATAAATTTAAAGCGCCCCGTCCCCGCGAGCTCGCGTGCAGAAGCGAGCGCATACGTAAGTCCCGCCCACATATGAAAACTGTGTTCAAACCACACGTGAGGTATCGCCGCAATAGTTAGAGTGAGAGCAATAATTCTAGCACTAGACCTCCTCTGTAACGCAAAACTGCTAACCTGTAGAATTCTTTAAACGTCGCCAATGGAGATTTTTAAGTTGCAAAGTTTGTCACCATTCCGCGAGCGGACGCAATTTTGAAGCATGACATGTTTGGTATCATTTTACTCGGCGTAACATTCGAAGTTTTAACGCAGGCGAGCGCCTTACCACTGTTTGAAACGTTGAATTTTTAGAGGTAACCGCTGCAAATTTCTTAAGATGTCCAATCGTCAAAACGCAATGTCTCCTCCAGATCACGATCTTAATAACGAGAGTGAGATTGATAACGCCGCTATGGAGTGCACAACAAAC
>BLSH010276248.1:1226014-1239948 GCA_018402905.1 Glandirana rugosa | reverse complement strand
CGGCCTGGGGTGATCTCCCCCCCCCCCCCCTTGCGCCCAGCCCCGGATGCGATTCGGGAAGGGCGACTTTCTGGCCTGCAGCATACCGCCCAAGCAGGGGCGGAAGGTCTGCGACTGTGTGGCTACCCATGGCGTCCGGAGTGGTGAGTGAGAGTCCCTTCCTTCTCCCCCCCCCCTTTTTAGGGGTGAAAAGGGTGACCCACGACCCAAAAACAAAAAATTTTTTTTGCCGGGTAGCCGCCGGTAGGGGTGCGTGGAGCTCCTGTTCACCCCCTTCCCCCCCGCACCGCACCCGATCGTCTATCGCGGCGGACCGCCGCCATTTTGCTGTAGCCACAGACATATTGGGCCTATGGGGCTTTCCCTCTAGCGCTCAGAGCGGCCATTTTCGGTACTGCACGTTTTTTTTTTTTCTTTGGCCTCTAGTGTTCAACGGCGGCCATATTGGAATCCCTGCTTATGCAAAAATGTGTCTACGTTTTTACTTTCACTTTGGAACGGTGTGCGCTCCTGACGGCGCGGCTCTCTGACGATCCTCAGGGTTATGGCAGCAAACAGCAAGTATAGCTGGGCTCTCCTGTGGGTGCTGGCGGCGGCGGGTGCAGTCCTCCTGGGTTCCCTGGTGCACTGTTGGGTGGTGGTGTGTGGCTGTGTGGGGGTGCCTTTAATTTTTAGTATGCATCTATGGATTACTAAGGGAGCTGAACATGCTAGGAGCAATCAGCGGCGGCGCAATCTGCGCAAGGGGCTTTTCTGGACCAGCTGCAGCTGTGGCGGTCTTTAGTGAATTCTCCCCAGGCCGGATGCCTCCAAGAAGCGTCCCCCTCCTCCTTGCTTTTTAAGGGAGGATTTTGAGCCGAAAGGTCCCTCGGACGGAGAAGAGGATCAGGGGACGGCAGCTGCGCGTTAGAGCGTTTCGTTTCCACCATTATTATTGGTATCGCACTATGATGCGATTGAGCCAGGATGGCAAATCGCTGATTTCTGCGCATGTGTGTGTGGTCCTCCAGGCCCCCTAGGGCACCCAAGGCTTACCCACATGATCAATTTCCTGATCACCTTGTTTCTTGTAAACGGCAGCGTCCGCAGCATTCTTTTTAGCGCAGCACAGTGGTGTAGTGGGTAGCACTTGCGCCTGGCAGCATAATGCTTGCTGGCTCAGATCCTAACCATGACCTGCCTGAGGTTTGCGTGTCCTCCCTGTGCATGCATGGGTTTCCCTCGGTGCTCCGGTTTCCTCCCACACTCCAAGGGACATAGGTCCAAACGGTTCGCTGCTCGCTATCCCTTGAAAGTTTAAAAAAAAAAAAATGGGAGTCGCCTTGGGGTCCCGCTGATAGCTCGCCTTAATAAGACGACGACCATTCCTCTGGAAGGGGTTCCTGCCTTCAAGGGCCCCACTGACAAAAGACAGAGGCGCTGTTAAAGTCACTCTTCCTGGTGGCAGGCTCTGCTATGCGGCCAGCCCTGACGTACGCCATGGCGGTGCAATTTCTGTCTGAGCGTATGGCGGAGCTCCAGAATATTCTGGACTGCGGCCGCCTGCAGGATACGCCGCAGAGGGCTGAATTTTGCTCCGAGGTCTCAAGTACCTTGGTGATGCGGGCGTTGATTTACTGCCTATGTGATCCAGGGTAGCGGTGTTGCTGTATCCTCTGACGGGTACTCTGGTTGCGTTTTTGGTCCGGTGTCCATACCTCAAAAAAAAAAAAAGTCTTGCAGACCTTCCCTTTCAGGGTGGACATCTATTCGGTCCACGGCTGGGTGAGATCATTAAGGATTTCACAGGAGGTAAGTGCCCTTCCTCCCAGAGCCCGGAGGCGTGAGTTTTGCCGTAGACAGGGGTCCCCTACCTCGGGTCAGTAAGGGACCCGCCTCGGTAGGTCGCTGCAGGGGCCGGGTACTGGCAGTGGCAGCGCGCAACCAAAAAGGCGGAGGACAAACCTCAGCCTGATGAGTTGCCTCCACCCGGGCTTCGGGTGGGGGACATTTTTCTGAGTTTGACACTGCCACCAGTCAGGGTCAGGTTCTTGCCTTTGACTTAGGGCTCCCGCAGGCACGCCGGTAGGCGCTCTTAGGGGCTGTACAAGCACTCGAACCAAGGGGTGATTGTGCCAGTGCCTCCAGCGAGAGGTTTCTAGGTTTTTTAGTCGCATCTGTTCGGGGTCCCCAAAAAAAAGGGGGGGGAGGCTGGCCAGTACTGGACCTGAAGGCCCTGAACCGGTATGTTAGGGCGTGGAAATTCCGGATGGAATCTCTCCACTCGGTTGTAGCCGCCCTCCATAAGGGAGAATCTCTGGCGTCTCTGGACATCAGGGATGTGTACCTCCCATGTACCTATCTGTCCACGGCATCAGCGTTTCTTTCGCTTTGCAGTGGGAGACCACCATTATCAATTTGTGGCTCTCCCTTTCGGTCTAGTCTCAGCCCTCGAGTTTTTTTTCACAAAACTGGTAGCTCCGGTATTGGCGTTGCTGCGACAGAGAGGCATTGCGGTAGTAGCCTCCCTAGACTACCTGCTCCTGCGAGCGGAGTCCGCCTCGGCTAGGGATGAGAATGTGAGGATCACAATGACCTCGCTGTTGGACTTCGGCTGGTTGCTCAACCTGCAGGAGTCGATGGTGTCTCTATCCCGTCGCCTGGAGTATCTGGGCCTGTTCCTCGACTCAGAGCAGACAAAGGTTTTCCTTCCTCCAGCCAAGTTGCGGTCACTGCAGCCGGCAGTGCAAACTTTCCTGTTGCACCGACGGTCTTCATTACGAGCGGGGGCTGGGGCTCCTGGTCTCGACTTTCGAGGCGATACCATACGTCCAGAGTCACACTCGTCTCCTTCATCTAGCAATTTTGCTCCAAGGTCCCCTCGGTCCTTGGAACTTCTGATCCGTCTGAGCTCCCAGACCAGGGCGTCTCTGACCTGATGGTTTCGGGACTCAGCGTTGACTCAGGGGAGGTTGTTCCTGCCCTTCCGTGGGTGATCATCGCCACGGATGCCAGTCTTTCAGGCTGTGGCAGGATCCTGGGGCGGCTGTCTGTCCAGGGCCGTTGGTCGACACAGGAGGCTCGGCTTCCCATCAATGTGCTGGAACTGAGAGCAATCAGATTGTGCCTATCTCACTGGACTGTGAGGTTGCAGGGTCGTCCGATTCGGATCCAATCAGACAATGCCACGGCTGTGGCATATGTGAACCATCAGGGCGGCACGAGGAGTCCAGCAGCTTCGGCAGAGGTAGCTCTGATACTGCGCTGGGCGGAACGTCATGTTCTGGCAATCTCCGCCATTTACATTCCAGGTGTAGAAAACTGGCAGGCGGACTTTCCCAGTCGTCAGACGCTGGACCAAGGAGAGTGGTCTCTCCATCCGGAGGTGTCCAACCAGATTTGCCGCAGATTGGGGACGCCGGACGTGGATCTCATGGCATCCCGGTTCAATCACAAGGTGAAGACCTTTGCGTCCAGAACGAAGGATCCGTTGGCAGTGGCCACGGACGCTCTGGTGGCCCCCTGGGGCCGCTACCGCCTTCTGTACGCCTTCCCTCCGATAAGACTTTTACCGTGATTGATGCGCAGGATAGTGGCGGAGGGAATACCAATCATCCTGGTGGCTCCAGATTGGACCTCGGCGCACTTGGTACGCCGACGGGGTGCAAATGGTGGCAGACACCCCTTGGCGGCTCCTGCTGCGAGAAGATCCTTCTCTCTCAGGGGCCCATCTTTTGCACCCTGCTTTACCCTCGCTGGCTTTGACGGCGTGGCTATTGAGTCCCAGGTGCTAAGAGACAGGGGAGTCGCTGACTCCATGATTCCTACCTTGTTGAAGGCTTGCAAGTGTACTTCTCGCAAGATTTACCACCAACCACCACACCTGGAAGGCTTATATAGCTTGGTGGGAGGCGAAGGGTCATAACCTTCGCTCTTATGTGGTGTCTAGGGTCCTGACTTTTTTGCAGCACGGCCTGAACAAAAAACTGGCTTTGAGTACTCTCAAGGGCCAGATATCGGCCCTGGCAATTCTTTTTCAGAGACCCTTGGCTTCGCACTCGTTGATTCATACTTTTGTACAAGCTGGGCGCCCCGGGAGAAGACCCTGATGGCCCCGTGGGATCTGAAGTTGGTGCTTTCCGTACTTCAGAAACCACCCTATGAGAAAATCAGGGAGATTTCCTTACAACTGTTGTCGCAGAAGGTGGCTTTTTTGGTAGCCATCACTTCCGCCAGACGGGTGTCTGAATTGGCAGCACTGTTGTGCAAGTCTCCTTACCTAGTCCTACACAAGGACAAGGTGGTCTTGCGACCCTCTCCTTTGTTTCTTCCGAAGGTGGTTTCTTTTCATATGAACGAAGATATTGTTTTTCCTTCATTGTGCCCACGTCCATCGCACCCAAAGGAAATTGAGTTGCATACTTTGGACCTAGTGAGGGCCTTACGAGTGTATTTAGCTGCTACAGCTTCCTTTCGGAAGTCTGATAATCTGTGCTGACAGAGGGTCTGCGCAAAGGCTTGGCGGACGTTGGATTAGACAGACCGTGACCCATGCGTATTCTGTTCGGGGCAAGGTACCCCCTTTTCCAGTCACGGCTCATTCTACCAGGGCTGTTAGCACTTCCTGGGCTTTCAGTCACCAGGCTTCAGTGTCTCAGGTGTGCAAGGCGGCCACTTGGGCCTCGGTACACACTTTCACTAAGTTTTATAATGTTGATGTGTTAGCATCTTTGGATGCTGCTTTTGGCTGCAAAGTTTTGCAGGCGGCAGTGTAGGCGCGTTGGTGCCTCCTTCAGAGCTTCTGTTGGGTACAGTTATCGTTTACCCACCCCTCTTTTTGACACAGCTTTGGGACATCCCCACTTGTCATGAAGAGCTACGTCTGTCAGTGAACGTAGGAGAAAAAGGGATTTTATTAAAACTTACCGTAAAATCCTTTTCTCCGAGTTCACTGACAGACGCAGCACCCACCCCTCTGGGCTCTTATCTGTACGGCTTGTGTACGAACTGCTGAGCTATGCTATGGAGAGGGTTTATGTGGGAAGAGAGGACGGCCCCATGGGAGGGGCCAGCTGTTCTTTTCCCTGCCTAGTTAACTCCTAGTTGGACAAGCATAAACCCCACTTGTCATGAAGAGCTGCGTCTGTCAGTGAACTAGGAGAAAAGGATTTTACGGAAAGTTTTAATAAAATCCCTTTTTTTGGAAAGCAAACATATAATCTGAGTCATAATGATTCTTTTGAATGGTTAATTTTTTGCCAGAAGTTTTTGTAAAATGTGGGAAAAAGAAAACGCATTTTATTTACAAAGTTGTCCATTTATATGATATTTCCAACACATAGCATGTACATAGCAAAAAAGACACCCCAAAATAGTCTGCTATGCCTCCTGAGTATGGTGATACCACATATGAGACTTTTACACAGCCTGGCCACATACAAAGGCCCAACATTGAACTAGCACCTTCAGGCATTCTACGAGCATAAATTGTACATCTCATTTCTCAACCACCTACCTATTACACTTTTGAAGCTCCTGGAGCACCAGGACAATGGAATTGCCCACAAAATGATGCCATTTTGGAAAGCAAACACCCCAACATCTAATCTGAGGCATGATGAGTATTTTGAACATGTCATTTTCTTCCAGTAGTTTTTGGAAAATGTGAGAATAAAATTAACACTTTTTTTTTTTTTTTTTTTTTTTTTACACAAAGTTGTCCATTTATATGATATTTCCAACACAGCATGTACAGTATATAGCAAAAATGACACCCCAAAATACATTCTGCTACTCCTGAGTATGGCGATACCACATGTGTGAGACTTTTACAGGTGAGGTTTACTGATTGGTGATGACGGTCACTGACGGGTGACTGGTGGAGGTCACTGACGGGTGACTGGTGGAGGTCACTGGCGGGGGTCACTGACGGGTGACTGGCCACGGTTGGTGACGGGTGCACTTTATGGGTGCAGATGTGGTGACAGGTGCTTGCTGCTTTACACAGATCAGTAACTCACTGATCCTAGCTCTTCTCTCCTCACTCTGGAAACTGTGTGAGGAGAGAATAGCTGGTAACAGCAAGTTACTGCTCTGTGTTTATATGCCATTCACATACAACAGCTGCCGGCAAATGGCTGTTTACTAGTGTCGGTGACAGGCAGTATTCCCTGGAAACACGCCGCCACCAACATGTACGCGCAGGGCGCTCGTGCGCATGTGCCTTGCCAATGGGGGGGGGGGAGTACAATTTGTGATCCGCCTTTACTTCATCACGGCCGATCACATGGTAAACAGCCATGGCCAATGGCTGTTCACCCCCCTCGGTGACTAGCTGTGTCCTGTCCGCCATCGTCTGTGCCGGGATGCGCACTCCCGATCGTGCGAATGCCCGGTTTAAAGGGCCAATGTCATATGACGGCCGCTCAGAACGAGAGCCGCACCGCTCCGCCGTCAAGTGGTTAAGAATTTTCCAGCAGCCTACTGAACATGTGCCAGTAGGCTGTGGGAGAGTATAGGGCAAGGCAAGGAAAGGAATGCAATCCTTTCCTAGGTGGTGAGTGTGGGAGTGGGCACCGTGTGTGTGTGTTTTTTTTTTTTTTGTTTTTTATCGCAGCTCAATAAAAAAAAAACTGGGGGAGGGAGCAAACCAGCAATATTTCACTTTTTGAGTGAAGTTCTGCTTTAACGCTGAAATACCGCCTTTTGCATTTGAGACAAATCAGTGGCTGCTCTGGAGGTCAAGTTTAACTAAATCTGTAAGCTACCATTTTTAGAAAAAAATATTTTCGGCATTCACAGCGTTGTTTTTTTTTTCGACCAAACTAATACTATTTTAAGTCGACTAAAATGCAACTAAAACTCAAATGGCATTTTAGTCAAAAGGCTGACTAAAACTAAATCTACATTTGATGTCAAGATTAACACTGGCTCTATAACACAACAGTTAACTCTGTGTATGTAGTGCATGTTCAAAGCTTAATGCCATCAATAATATGCGATTCGATTTTTACTCCAGGAGTATATAATGAGTTTGGAAATTCTAGACGCTTAGTTACATTGTAATGCATTATTTAAGCATTTCTCTAGAATCTAGAGAAATGCTTAAATAATGCATTACAATGTAACCTAACTGATTAGAATTTAGTAAACTAAAATGCACTGGAGATTTTACTCGACTAAAATATGACTAAGGCTCGGTTCTCACCTAGGCGATCCGACTTCAGGGGCGAATTTGCTAGGCGATTTTGAAAGCGATTTGGGCATTTACAACGCGACCTGAAGCAACCTCCATGCTAGGTCACTTTCCCTGTGGCCAATCAGAGAAGAGAGGGAGGGGGAGTTGCCTTCAAAAATTCTTTTCTTTTTCCTGTAAAGTGGCTTCAAAGACTCTTCTTCATAGACGGAGACCCAACTTGGAAGCATCTTCCATTGACTTCTATGGGCTCAAATCGCCCAGAAGTCGCTTTGAAATAGTACAGGAACCTTTTCAGAAGTCGCTCTGGAGTCGGAGTGACTTGAGTAGCGCATATTAAGACGGCTCCATTCGTTTCAATGGGATTTCTGATGTCAGGCGATTTTTGAGGTTGGATCGCAAATCGCCTAGGTGTGAACTGGCCCTAAGGCTCCATTTACACTGTTTCAACCTCCCCTGAATGATTTATCTTGACAGCTAGAAACCGGCATCTAAAATATCCGTTTTGCCGCATTTGCATGCTGCATTCTTGTCTAGGAGCTTTTTTGAGAAATGTTTTTTTTTTTTTTAAATAACACCTTTAACCACTTACCAACTGGGCCACTTTTTTACATTTGGTGGTCACAAGCTAAAAACATTTTTTTGCTAGAAAATTACTTAGAACCCCCAAACATTATATATATATATATTTTTTTCCAAACACCCTAGAGAATAAAACGGCGATTGTTGCAATACTTTTTGTCACACGGTATTTGCGCAGCGGTCTTTCAAGCGCGATTTTTTTTTTTTTATTTTTTTTTTTTTTAATTTTAACTTTTTTGAGTTAAAGACAAAGTTAGCCCAACTTTTTTGTATATTGTGAAAGAGGATGTTATGCCGAGTAAATAGATACCATACATGACACGGTTGAAAATTGCATGCACTCGCGGAATGGCAACAAAGTCCAGTATTTAAAAAGTTTCATAGGCGACGCTTTAAAAAATGTTATCGGTTACCAGGTTAGAGGTGCAGAGGAGGTCTTTTGCTAGAATTATTGCCCACACCCTGGCGATCGTGGCGATACCTCACATGTTTGGTTTGAACACCGTTTTCATATGCGGTCGCAACTTGCGTATGCGTTTTCTTTGCTGCGCGAGCTCGCGGGGACGGTGGTGCTTTAAATAATTATTATTATTATTATTATTTTTTATTATTTATTTATTTTTAGCACTGTTCCTTTAAAAAAAAAATCTGATCTTTTATTGCTATCACGTAAACATTATTGGTATCATGTAAACATCCCTTGTGATAGTAATATATGGTGACAGGTACTCTTTTTGGAGGGCCGGGGGTCTAAAAGACCCCCCCATCCCTCCTTTGCACTTCACAGTATTCAGATTGCCAAAAACAGCGATTCTGAATACTGCCATTTTTAAAATATTGGTGCCGTTAAGGCCGCCTATTAAACGTCGCTTCTGGAATTTGCAGAAGGAGACCCGATCGGAGCCGATTACGGCTCCTGTCAGGTCTCCTTCCAGCCGGCGGACGTGCCGGATCGACCGCCAGCTCTAAAAAAAAAATTATACCAGGATATAGCCTGCAGGTGCAGGCTATGTCCCGGTAGAGCCACTCAAACCCGACCGTCGCCTATTTACGGCGCTGGTCGGGAAGTGGTTAAACGAACCACTCCTAGACGTGAGTTACCGCTTTTAGGCACGTTTACAAGTTGTTTGGCGTTTCAAATGCCTCTGAACTGGCATCGGAACTCCTTTTTTTTGGGTTCCAAAACAAAGCCTCTAAACTCAACTGCTTGGAAACTACCTTAAACAACCCTGTGTAAATTTTACTGATAAGATAACAGATGAGTTTGGGGCAGCTGAAAAAAACGCCCAAATGCCTCTAAACGTCCGTTTTACCAGCAGCAGTGCAAATGAGGCCTAAAACTAAAATGGCATTTTAATCAAAAGACTATGACAAAATCTAAATCAAAATTTGACATAAAAATTAACACTGCTGACATGTTCTATGGTCATACAGGTTTCTGGGGTATGAAATGAAATTACCACAGAAGTATCAGACAAACAGAATTTGGAAGGAGGTATCATATTAAAGAGGAAATAAACCCAGATTGGGTTTACTTCCTCTATATTCCCCTGCAAAGTAGAAAAATAATGGGCTACTATGCATTGCACAGTGGCCCATTATGTGTCACTTACCTGCAAATGAAGCCTGCGATTTCCAGTGTCCATATTCAGCCCCTCTTCCTTCCGGGGCCACGACTCCGGCGCTGTGACTGGCTGGAGTCGCGTGACGTCACTCCCGTGCATTTAAGCTTATCCATTGGCTAGCTTTTTTAAAAACTTATTTATGGTCATAAAGATTTAATATAAATACAATGATGTATAATAGAGAATACACAAAAAAAATTGCATGCACATCCACGCATACATACACACACATAAGCTGTCAGGATGCACATATGCAGATAAGCACCTGTTGTGTATTGATATCATCACACATGCTAGAGGTAGCAGAATAGTGTTAGGGCTGTCATCTAAGTTGGGCACAAATTTGTTCCGCTGTAAACACCCTTCCTCCCTATGAGTACAAAACAGGAAAGTCCAGACTGGCAAGCCGTCTTTAGTTACCGGATAAACAATATTGTGTGGGTTTTCCAGAAGTCAGTAAGGTTGTCACTAAAAGCACATCACTATGTGCTCATTTTCTTATTTTTCCATAGTAGATTAAATAGATAATTTTGTCTGTATGTGTCAGCTTGTATATGTATGGGTGTGAAGAGGAATTGATACTGAAACAGGTGACATTAATAATTCTGTGTGTGGGTTAATAGAAAAACTGTCCTATAGGCTCCATGTCTGTGTACCTTGGTTAATGTACCAAAATTGCGGAGTAGGCTTTTTTTTTTTATTATAATTGGATTTATAAGAGGAATAGGAAGGAACATTTTGGGGTAAATATATTGTGCAAGGGGGAATGAGGGAATGGGGAGAGGAGGTAGATGGAGAGGATAAGAGGGAGGAAATGAAGATAAAAATGGGATGGCAGTTTGGGAAATATGTGGTTGAGGGGATGAAGCCCTTAGTGTCAGTCCCTCCTGACTATAGTCCGATTTGAATCACAGCGTGTTCCTGGGTCTTGATTCAGAGCTGTTTTGGATTATCGTATTCGTACAGTATAGGCTGGGTTTTCTTAGAAACTGGGTTATTGGCTTCTAATTTTAGATGGTTGGCTCCAGGGTATGCCCATTGTGACGGGTGCAGGCTGTACCCTTGCAGGGACCAGTGACATGGAAAATTAAAATATCTCCACTGCTTGCAATACACTTATTCGTTTCTCATGAATAGTATTTGTTAAATGAACAAACTCCGGAAAACAGGAATTGTGTTTGGTTGGCTGTATAAATTCCACCATTCAGAGCTTAGTCTCAGGTGGATGGTCAAGTTACATCACACCACAGGTTGCCCTCTTACCCCCAACTTTCTCCTAGAGCCTCTATAAGAAGCTTTCTCCTGCCCCTTTTGCCATGAGGGCTTCGCTACAGGACAGTTGACACCTAGGTTTCTGTGTATTCTCCTCCAGGCACACTTACCCCATTTCCACACCCTACAAGGGAATACCCTCACTGATAACCTTGATGGAAACAAAGTGCAAGGCAATCGTGGCACAAACTCAGGCAAACATTTACTCTACCAATTGCCCGCAAAGCGCTTAAACCGTTCAGGGTCACATTGCTTCCCTCGCATTGGAGCAGGATCCTACTTTAAAACACCTTACTCTGCTTCTGTCTGATTCTTTCTCAGGTACACAACAAACTGTCCATCTGACCAAGGCAGATTTCCTTGCAACTATGCTAGACTCTCTTAAACATTTAACGGCCCTTATTCATTCAACACTGTCCACACCCCAAAAGCACCAGGCTGCTTCTCCACCTCCACCTTTTTTCTAGCTGATTCAGAAGTTGAACTACCCCTCTTAGAGAAGATGAACATGGAACACTTTGAAGAATATGCAGAATCAGTTAGACAAAGCCACAATTTCTCCCCCCAGCCAGGCTTCACACAATCTGCTTGCCAATGTAGATAGGCTCACTTGTGCTGTGTGCAAAAGCCCTTGGTATGGTTGCACTTTATTCTGAAGTCTTATCAGGTCCCTTTGGCTGCTAAGAGTCCTGCATAGTCTAAAAATACATTTTCCATTCATGATCAAATAAAATGGGCAATTTATGACGGTTGGGTTTCTCCTGGAAATATTTTTGTACCCCTTTGAGTTTCTTTGCCAAGCTGTATCAAGTGTAAAAAAATGTTTTTCTTCAAAAAGGATTGTTCCATTAGTAGACTTCTGCTGTCTTAAACATCTTTGTGTGCCTTTAGAAGTTGACATTTTGTTTAAGGATTCTGCAGACAAAGTCTGAGATGCTTTTAAAAGCTCTTTACCCTTGTAATTCAGGCTTTCAACCAGCTGTTGCTGCAATTTTGTCAAGCCACAGCTAATTGGAGGAGGGTGTTGAACAATCAACAGGATCATGTTTTTCAGGTCTGAGCTCTTATGGAAAACTTACAAATACTACTTTCCACCTTACTTTTCGGTGTTTGGCCTGGAACAAGTCCTGACGCAAATTGCCAGGATGGCTCTCATTTCTGTCAATATGCACAGAATCTTTTGTTTGAAAGCTTAGACAGCTGAAGCTGACTTGGAACACAAAGCCCACCAAGTCTTCCGCCAAGCCCTCTTCACAGTGAAGGGGTGCCCTCACACCCAACAGTGGGAATGGGAGAATGTCTCATGATTAGCACTCCTCTGGGTTACAGACATCCCAGACCTATGGGTCTAATTGGTGGTTTCAAAGCGGTACACAATTGACCTTCAAACTCTACTCCCTCAGTGATTTCTTCTCTCAACCAAAATCTTGGCGAGGATACTCAGATTTACAAACTGCCCTGAATCATCTCTTGTCCCAGAGAATGGTTGTTTGTCTCATGCTTCAGACCCCCATTACAGCAGTCTATGTTTCCTTTGTATTTCAATCTGGTGCTCTCTGCCCTGCAGAAGGCACCCTTTGAGCTCATTAGAGAACTTTCCTTGGGTGATCTCTTGCAGCTCTCATGTCTTTCAAATGTGTTTTAAGAGTTAGAAGGTCTCTTGTAAGTAGCGCTTCCTAATTGTTTAATTGTTCTATCTGAAAGCCACAATCTATATAAGAAAAACAGATTTTGTCCCGCCAACATGGTTTCAAAGAGGTCACCCTGCCTCAAAGTCCACTATTGCCAGCTTTAGAAGACCACTCCATTGTAAGAATGTATATTCTATAAAGAAGGGAAGCACAGTCTCGATTAAGGAAATACACCACATCCTGGGTAGGAATAAATGCAAAGAGAATAAACAAATGGGAGGTGTTGAACCCCCTCTCCGAATTATTACCAGTACACAGTCATGGCTTTTAAAAAATTGATTAAAAAATTTGTATAAAAAAGTGTGAGATTAGGGATATACATCCCTTTTTAAAACCATAGAGGATTGTTATAACTCCTATTCAAACCCGAAGAACCCCTGAAGATGGAGATTCCTTCGTATGTATGTATGTATGTATGTATGTATGTATACAGTATAAATTGTGTTCATGTTTCGTAACTACCATAAACCTATAAATTGTACATAAAACATCACACAAAGTGATAACTCAACTGATGCATTTCGCCTTTGTCTGCTTCAAGGGCTCATAGGGGATGCAGTAAGAATGGGTTGCTAAAAAAGAAAAATGTATACATTCAAAAACAATATACATACTAGAGCTGCACGATTCTGGCCAAAATGAGAATCACGATTTTTTTGCTTAGAATAAAGATCACGATTCTCTCATGATTCTCGCGGCGTAATATATTAAATATACAAAAAAAAAAAATGGGCTAACAGCACTGTAGGTTTTTGAAAGGGGTAATTTTTCAAAAAAAATTGCGTTTAAAAGTCTGCTGCGCAAACAGCGTGTGACATAAAATATTGCAACAACCGCCATCTTATTCTCTAGGGTCTCTGCTAAAAAAAAATATATAATGTTTGGGGGTTTTAAGTCATTTTCTAGCACAAAATAATGGATTTTTATTTGTAAACAGCAAGTGTGAGGAAAGATTTAGTCTTCAAATGGTTAAACCAAACATCTATACAAGGGGAGTTCATTCAGAGTTCAATGTCTTTGATAAGCGTTACAAAGTAATTTTACTTCAATGATGACTCAGAAGTTGGCTGTATGCCCAGACTTGGCTGTTCCCCTGAGACTCAAGCCGCTCTGACTTCAAAAGACTTCAGGCACTTTTACTGTCAAATCACGCTGATTCGCCCCCCAAGTCAGACTCCTTTTTAACTGCACTGAAAATCGCGGCAATGCCCAATTGAGATCGCAGGGGGGGGGGGGGGTAGATCGAGATCGCGATCTTCATACGATTAATCGTGCAGCTCTAATACATACATAGTATACATTCATACCACAATATTAGCCTTATTGACTTACAATTGAGAAATAAGATATCACTCAGGGGAATCCAAAGAAAGATCTCTCTATGCAGCCGGACACCAGATGGGCAAAGATGGTACATGCCGAGCGAATAGAAATGCCAGGGAACTCCACCAGGGAGCCACAAGCACGGCCCAAGCGGGGAGAGAAAAGTGGCGTCAACACCTCCTTAGATAGATAGAGATATATATATATATATATATATATATATATATATATATATATATATATATTATATATATATATATATATATA
>BLSH010276248.1:1214538-1226004 GCA_018402905.1 Glandirana rugosa | reverse complement strand
AGCACAGGTAAAGAAAGGGGAGATAGATTTTTTTTTTTTTTTTTTTTCAAACTTTGTAATTTGCAAAAGGCGGTACATACAAATTGGCACCTTGAAATACCATAACCTCTTGGTACAGAAATTTGTAAAGAATTATAAAACATCACCAAGATAGTCAAGTCTATAACAGTGTACAATTATAAATGCCAATTTATGAATATTGATGCTGAGAACATAATTATTTCCAAATAGAGAAATGAAAGGACATCATTAACATAGCAATATATATGCTGCTCTGAATAGCTAGAATGCATTATTCAAAAATAGTGTAATGATCGAACCAGGCAGACCGTTTACACTCATAATAGATCATAGTGTGGTAGAGGGTATGAAAGTTTTCCCACCCTACTTAGTCTATCTGGAGTTCAACTTAGGAGAGTGGTATCGATTGAGTTTTCCAATGTAGAGCAATTACCCAATGGATAGCAACACTGTTTGTATGAATTGGTCTCATCTGGTATCATGGTAACCTCCGTGATTGGAGGAAATAAACAGTAGGTTGGGGTAAGAGCCGAGTACCAGTTTGTTTACTGGCAAAGGTGTTCAGCTTTGGTCCCTCCTTAAATCTCAAGTTCTGTAATTCCCCTATATAAAACCACATATTACTCCTGTGGATGCGCTGCTAAGTTTGATAAAGTGTGGAAAATTTGGCTGGAGTCTTTCTCCACTATTCCTACTCAACAGTTTGCCTGGTTCAGATGACCCCTGACTACTTTCTTTTTATACTTGTGTAGCCAGGAGTCCAGAAATTTTCCTCTGGCTTAGACAATTGTGCCCATTGCCTAACATGGAGGATTCCCTCTAGTGTTTATTTGTGGAATAAGATGGAATTGTAAGGAGAATGAAGCATTGTGGGATTTGTAGTGTGGTAAGAAGAAACAGCAGACTCTGGTATGAAAGACTCCATTTCCCATCGGGCTGTGCTGGAGGCTACTGGGAGGTGCAATGCTTTGTGGGAGAACTTATTTAAATGGGCGGAGGAGCTAACTCCAGTCTCTTGGGTCGATCGGTGAGGAACCCTATGCACTTCTGTGTCCGGAGCTTGGCCTACTTACAGCATTCCAGATGACTGAATTTTCTGCAGGTGACCCAGCTAGCTGCTGCTCTCCAGCAACACAGTGAGTGACCAGCGGAGCCATCCTATTCTCATCTGAGTCTGGATTGAAGCCACAGCAGCCATCGCAGCAGTCACATCTGTCCATCCAGGAGAACTACAAGGAGTGCAGTGGATGTTGTCTACTCCCCAGGAGCAAGCTGTCATCACCATCATTTTCATCTGAGTGCTCAGTGATCACTGAAAGGCTATTTAATTTAGTGGAATCTAACCTCTTTTGTGCCTCATCTCAAGGATTAGCTGGACACAATGTTCTCAGGTACCTAACTTTGATATCCGGCAGAAGATTGCTTGAACTTTACTAGACAGCATTGCTGCAAATACATCTACTCATCCTCTCCCCAGTCATATAGTCAGGGCTACTTGGTATTACTTCATCTCCTAAGAACTCTAGCTAGAACAGGAAAATTTATATAGAAATTCAGATTTATCTGGTGTGATTATACAACACTAATTTAACTGTTAACTAGTTATATTCCTATGTGCATTTCATAGAAATGTATTACTTGAGTTACAATTCATTGAGTGGTACCAATTTTCCCCTTAGGTCATCTGTTTTTGTATAACGTCTTACTTTATTATTTTTCTTCTGATTTTCAGTGAGCATTGTTAAATCACTTTGTTCTTAGGGAACCCTTGGGTGTTGTTTAAGCTCAATTGGAGGAATTATATCTTGCCACTATTATTGCTGTTGGAGAATACAGGGAGTGGCGGAAGTTACCACATTGACTACCCCTTTTGTTCGCCAGAATTAGAAGATTAACTTGTGAATGTGAAGGATTGTGATACTTGGGTCAACAATTTCTGTTACTCAATAATTCTTGGAGGCGTGGCTTATATTTTCTTAAAGGTTGTCATTCCTTGCAGAAATACATAAGGGCTAGTTTACACTTGCTTCGGCTTCAACGCTCATTAAAGCTCATACAGCTTTTATGGTGTGTTTTTGAGGCTTCGGCGGTGCGTCTAAGAGGCTTCAGTAAGGGCTCATTTACACTTGCTTCAAAACAGGGCGTCGGGCGTCGTTAAAGCTCCCTTAACACCAGTCAAAGCCCATGTCACTAACTAAAATGGTTAGCTTACAGTACTGTTTACACCTTGCGTTGGCTTAGCTGCGCTTTAGCTTTGCGTCAAATTATACCCCATGTAGCTTTAGCCAGGCTTCAAAGCCTTTCCAACGCCTTCATAGAAGTCTATGACAAAGCTTGTTTGAAGCTCGCTTGAAGCACCTGCAGCTTTTTAGAGGCTGCAATTCAGCTTTAGCTTTGCTTTGTTTTGGAGAAATTGCAGGTGTGCGATATCAACAAACACACAGGGCGTTTACCAAGCTTCAACAAGGCTTCAAAAGTGCATCAATATGAGTGAACCCAGAGTGTCAGGGGTGGTGGAGGACTCTCAGAATAGGTAAACCCAAGGGGGAATTCTTTATGCAACCCTCAAGAGGGCAGCGCTGCACTTGCAAGTTAGCCTCATGTTATTTCTCCATTTTAATCCTCCAATATACTAAGCCTAGTGCACAAGCCCTTCAGGTTATTTCATTCTTACAGTAAGAAGTGCTGCATGTGCTTTTCGAATGGGGAATGCCCAGAGGCTCTGTAATGTAACAAGTTTTAATTATTATTATTTTTTTTTTTTTTTTTGAAATGCCAATAAAAAGAATTATGAAAAAAGTGTAAAGCTTTCTCCAAATCCAAGTCACGTTAGAGCACTCCCAGAAGGGATGGAGAAATGTAACAGAGAAGTGACATCCCCTAAAACATAAGGGGGAACACTGTGGGAAAGAGTCAATTTTAACCGGGGTCCGATAACATTGTGTAAGGTGTTTAAGGGCTGTTTCTCTCATGTTAAGAGACCTTGTACATTTCTTTAGATTGTCCACACGTTCATCCCAGTCCAAGATTCCATGTTCCAAGGAACAATCACTTTTCCATTTTACTCTATATTAGGGGGTCTGCTGTGCTTTGATTACTTGGGTAGGTATAAATTTCAGAAATTAGACTTTTTTGCCTCTAGGATTATGCAAGCAGATATATTCATACAGAGAATTGTTTGACGTTGCTCGGTGTGATGTTTTATGTACAATTTTTGTGTGTGATGGTTACCAAACGGTAACACAATTTATGCTATATACATAAGGAGGGATCTCTATCTTCAGGGGTGGTTTGGGCTTGAATAGGAGTTGAAACAATCCTCTATGGTTTTAAAAGGGATGTATATCCCTAATATTACACTTTTTTAATATGAATTATGTGATCTTTTTTTTTTTTTTTTTTAATACATGACTCTACTCTGTACTGGTAATCATTCTGAGAGGTGATTCAACACCTTCAAAGTCCCATTTGCTTCTTCTTTTTGCATTTATTCTAGAGGTACTTTTTACCACCAGTACACTTATGTGGTCATTACACCAGATTGGTAGAGGTTTTCTGGGTGTTCCTTCCTCAGGCATCTGTAAGATTTGTAAGGCTGCCTCTTGGTCTTCAGTTAACATTCTCCCAAGTTCTACTAGGTGGATGTCCAGGCCTATGCAGATGCAATTTTTAGCCACGAGGTATCTTTGGCGGCACTCTGAGTTGGGGAATTAACCGTTTTCTGTTGGTCCTTTTGGCACGTTTCTTTTTGCCTTGTTGCTGACCTTTCTGATTTATTGCTTGGTGACATCCCAGGGTTTTGGAATAACCAAAGCCAGTGTCCTTTACTGTACAATTAAATGTTTTAGTTTTTTTTTTTTTTTTATTAAATCTTTTTATTTATTTTTAATGGTACAAGCCAAAGAAAAAGAATACATTGACACAAACAACCATATGTATACAAGACTAACAATAGACAAAATACACACAATACCCATCCGCACTACCTGAATCCCCCACCCAGATCTTATTTCCACACCTTTATACCCTTTCATTCATCGTATGTTCATGGGTCTCCTGTCAACCTTAAGTAAGGCTAATACAACATCTCTACCTTTACCAATAGAGGGGACCACCTTTATATTCGGAAATAACCTTAGGTGTTTCAGATATAATAATAGTAGTAGTAAAATTTTACAGTTAACAGGAATTTTGACTTGCCTGTTTTTTGTATCTTTGTGTACAGTACAGACCACCCTTCCATCTTTTACTTCTTTAGAGCCCCTCAATTACTTTTACAATGTTGCAGCGCCCGAAACCTCCCCCTCTGCTTGCATTCCCAGGCTTTCTCATTCTACCCCGGAGCGTGATACCACTCGATGGCAGCCAGATCGGCTGCCCACAGAGATGGAGGAACATCCCCTGATCTGTGATGAATGAAGCCAAAAGTGTTATGGATTTCATCACTTCCAGTTTCAGAGCTGTATTTCCCTGGCCATTATAGCCAGGGAAGCAGCTGACCAAACAGGTTCTCAACTGAAACTGTAAAGGCTTATAAAGTGTTGCCCATGGACCATTTAAGGTGCCTTAGTTTGTTGCTTTTTCACAGGCACTATTGTATTCTGACTGCGGGGACACCTCTGCTGTCAGAATACACTGATCATTACTGCAGCCAATTGGCTGCAAGCACTGATTGAACAAATTTACCAGAAGTCTATCATTAGATTGATTTCCTTTGAACCGGAAAGGCCATAGATGGTTTGAGCTTAATGTGATTTTCTTGCTGAACTCGTCTAAATTTTGCTTCATCTATGGCACTCGTGTCAAACACAAGGCCCTACAGGCTATTTTATGTGGTCCTCACACCTTTCCTGCAGCTGTGGCATCCCCTACCTTGTCCCAGTAGTCAGGAGCAGAGGACACAGAACTCCTCCAGCAGATCCTGCATTTCTCAGTGCAGCCGCAGCACCTCCTCTTCTGCCCCTGCCCTGGTCTCTCCTTTCAGCAGACTCTGGCAGTTGACTCCAGTCCTCCTCCAGACCCTGCACTGTCTGCATCCCAGCTCTGCCCCCAGCTTTTTACTGGCAGCAGCAGGCGGTAAAGAGGGTACACTGTGATGCAAGGGATGGTGGGGGACTCTTGACTTCTGATAGTAAGGGTGCTCTGGGCATCCAGCATCCAGTCTTATAGATTCAACTGGCCCTTTGAGGACATCCATAATGCTGATTTGGCCCGCCTGATCTATAGCCAGTTTTACCCTGCTTCAGATTCCTTCAATGTGGGATAGTGTAAGCCTAGAGGCTTTTGTGGGACCCGATTACTGAATGGATCATCTCCCATGTCTGAGCTGTGGTTTTCTGAGGTCCTTTTAGTCTTTCATCTCTTATTTTCTATCTTTCCCCACAGTGGATTATTCTGTTCTTTACAGTGATTGGTTGCAAGATTGCTAAAATCTTATATTTTTTAGAATGGTTGGGCTAGTTGCAGTGTAGCTACCACACTGCTAAAGTGCCTATGTGTATATTTATACATCTGTTTTGCATTCCAATATATAGCCCCACTGTTGGCGCTATATAACTCCTGTATAATAATAGTCCCTGACCTTTATACCTGTGTGGTTGGTCACCTCCCCCTCTTAGAAAAGATTCAGAGTTTGTAACCTTTCTGTACTCTTTGTAATTTTACCCAGTTTAAGGCTTCATGTACACTGGCAATTCTTGGCTGCGGGAAAACCCAAAACGCAGTAAAAACGCAAAGCGTGTTTTTGCAGCAATTTTTAATGTGATTTTGTGTTTCCCACCGTCAAAACGTTCCTCTCCTGAATGTGTTTCTTCCGCTTTCAGGAGAGGGAGGTTTAACCTCACCTAAACTCTGCTAAAAGGCCATGTGTATGTGGAGTTGTGTTTTAGGAGCTTTGGCAAAAAAAGCTCCTAAATTCAAGCTTAGGAGCTGTCAGGAGCTGCCAGTGCACATGAAGTCTTAGGTTGCATTCTCACCTTTCCCTTCCAAAAATGCATAAAAAAAATGTGCTTTAAGTGACATTCTTTAATGGCATCCCAAACAGAATAGCAGTGAGACAAAACACACAGATGTCCCCCTTGTCAGAATGAAATGACTCAGTGGGAGATTCCTGCATCACACATTGCATGGATTGATGTGGGAATAGGTCAGGGATTTTTTTTTTTTCATTCAACTCTCCAGTTGAGCGAACAGAAACTCAACATGTACGACCCTGCTTTTGGGGCATAAAACAATGGTTGCAACTTTCACTGCAGTAAAACGTAATTTGAATACATGCATCAGAAAGACACACCCTTAATGAATGTTTGGTGAATGTAATTTTCCTGCTTTTTAAGTATACCTTTTGGCTTAAAGTGGAACTTTAGTCAGAAAATTAAGTCTTGCTGGATCACTGCAGGCCCTTTTGCAGGTAGAGCTATGTAAAACTATAAAAAGTGCCTATTTATACTGTTAAAAACCATTGATACTGTCTCGCCCTGCTTTGTACATGCTCACCTGCTATCTATTTTTAGGCACGGCCAATCTGCTGACAGCCTAAACATTTACTGCTGTTCAGGTGCTCTGGGCTTCAGCAAAAGGCAGCCTTCAGCAAGAAGAAACAGAAGCAATGCTGGAGGCAATTTACAGCTCACACTAATTTTGGTAGCTTAGTTATTGTGGAATGCATGTCAGTTGCTCAAGAACCTTATTTTTATCAAGGTGTTAAGGGTAAAGTTCCACTTTAAGTCTAAATTTCTTTGAATATTCGCTTTAGGTGTGTCTTCTAGTCAATTAGCATTGACATGTCAATTAGCATTCTTTATCATTCTGCAAAGGGATAAAGCTTGCTTGTTGCCAATATTGTATGTTGTATTGCTTTGGATTAGAGAGGCTTTAAACTAAACTCTTTGCAAATATTTTGACTACAGATTACAGGTCTGTAAATCTGGGCATAGATGAATCATAGTTTGAGCAGGTGAATTATATTTTAAAGTGGAAGTTCAGGATCAATCTAACCAAACCTAAAACTGCCCACCCCCTTTCTAAATGCTATTCTAACTATCCTGTAGAAGGAAAATGCTTATACTTGCCTATTCTGAAGGCACTCCAGTCTAGTCACATAATCTCCAGAGCACCCGGCTTCAGGGGAGGGGAGAGAAAGCAGACAGCGGCTGCAATGCTTGTGCAGTGAGGTCACCCATAGGCATACTGTGGGGCATCTGTTGTCGGCTGTACCTGTCCCCTGAACCTGGCTGCTGGGAGGCGATCATGTGACTGAACAAGAGCACCCTCAGAATAGCTAAGTATAAGCATCTTCCTTTCACTTGGTAGTTAGAAAAAAAATTTTAGAAAGAGGTTGGGAGCAGTTTTGAGCTTAGATTAACCCTTGGCTTCCACTTTAAAGCTGTAGTAAACATAATTAGTTTAACACGCTTACCTGCACATGGAGCCCTCCAGCGCATCGCTGTCACAGATTTCCCAGCGCTTCATTTTTCATCTGGCGTTCCTTCTGGGTTAGCAGGTTCTGGGTGTGAATGGCCAGGGCCGCAATGACGTCACTCCCGGCTGAGACACTGAATGCAGAGCGTCACTGCGTTTGCATGGGTGACGTCATTGGCTATTGCCGATG
Organism: Glandirana rugosa; assembly: GCA_018402905.1. Taxonomy (NCBI): domain Eukaryota; kingdom Metazoa; phylum Chordata; class Amphibia; order Anura; family Ranidae; genus Glandirana; species Glandirana rugosa. The sequence goes on along the minus strand of BLSH010276248.1, from coordinate 1,218,374 downwards.
TGAATATCTGGTAAACAATGCACGCTTAGAAGATATTGATTGTATCATTGTACCTACAGGTATGCATAACTGTAACTTTACCTGTAGGTACAACTGAAGAGAAGGCACTTAAAGTGGTTGTCAACTTGTGACAACCACTTTAATCTTCAGGTACGCCTATGATAAGGCTTACCTGTAGGTGCCGTGCATATCTCCTAAACCTGTCAGGAGATATGCAGTGTATTTGCTGTGCCGACGTCATGTCGGCACATGCGCAGTGAAGAAACGGCCTCCCTGCCGTTCATCCACTGCGACCGCGCCATGACTGGCGGCTCCCGCATGCGCCGGAGTGATGTCGCGCGACTCTGGCCAGTCACAGCGCCAGAGTCGCGTCCCCTGAAGGAAGAGGGGCTGAAGATGGATGCCGCCAGGACAGGGGACATCGCAGGCTTCGCTTGCAGGTAAGTGGCACATAATGGGCTACTATGTGATGCATAGTAGCCCATTATGCTTCTACATTACAGAGGCATGTAGAGGAAGGTAAACCCCATCTGGGTTTACTTCCGCTTTAACTACCACTCTGTCATATCACTTCATTGGGTTTAAGTGGTGATATCTGAATGGTGCCTGCAGCTTTTTTTAGCCGGCGATTCTCTGCATCATAAGAACGATCATAGCAACAGTTCAGCCGCTTGATTGTTATAGGCAGCGGGAGGGAACATCCTCCGCCGCCCTCCGGTGCTTCTCCAGGCCTGCCTGTGCGGTCGGCAGCCCGAAGAATGAATCCGTCGCCGGCGGAAGTTGATCAGGGAGATGACTGGTGACCATCTGGGTGCACAATTTTAAAGCATGACATGTTTGGTATCTGTTGGCGTACCATCTTTCACATTATCCAAAAAAAAAAAAAAAAAATTGGAAACTTGCTGTTTTTTTTTTTTAATTCACATAACTTTTTTTTTTTTTTTTTTTTTCTTAAAGCGTTTGAAAAATTCCTGCTCAAATACCGTGTGGCATAATTTGCATTCATCACCATTTTATTCCCTAGAATCTCTGCTAATAACATATATGTTTTGGGGGTTCTGAGTAATTTTAGGAGAGGAGTGCCAAAATGGGCCCCATATGGAAGTGGTTAAGAATGCAAAAAGCAAACTTTTAAAAAAGGTGCTGCAAGTATAAATTTTAAAAAAAAATCAGAAAAAAAAATTGGTTTGTCTCTTTGGGCTCTGCCTGTTAGACCTGCATGGAAAATTAACCCATGGTCGGAGCCTTTCTGGCTTCTATGAGCCATGCTCATGTCATCCTAATTTATAAATCGCCCTCCTTAACCACTGCAGCCACGGAAGGATTTCCTCCTTTATTTCCTCCTTTATGACCAGAACACTTTTTGCAATTCGGCACTGCATTGCTTTAACTGACAATTGTGACATTGCACCCAAACCAAATTGACGTCCTTTTTTTCCCCACAAATAGAGCTTTCTTTTGGTGGTATTTGATCACCTCTGCGTCACTTCTGATCACCGCTATAAACAGAGTGACAATTATGAAAAAAAAAAATATTTCTTGCATTTTGCTAAAATACATTTCCAAAAAAAATAAACAAATTTATTCATCAGTTTAGGCTGGTATATACTTCCTCAGATTCTTGGTAAAAAAAAAAAAAAAAATCGCAATCGGCGTTTGATTGGTTTGTGCAAAATTTTCCGCGTTTACAAACCATGAGAATTCATTTAGGGGGTTTTGCAGCAAACATGTTGACTATTTTGACACTTTTTTTGAGACCATTGGCATTGATACAGCAATCAGTGTTATGAAAATGCACTGATTAATGTGTAAATGTCACTCGCAAGGAAGGGGTCCACACTAGAGGACGATAAAAGGGTCAACTGTGTTCCCTGGGATGTGTTACTAACTTTGTGGGGGCTGAACTGACTAGGGGAGGAGAGTGATCGTTACTCCCATATACAGGAAGCATACGATCACACTCCTTCTCCCCTGTCTGAACGGAGATCCGTGTGTTTACACACACGGATCCCCATTCTGTCACTGCGGGAGAGCGATCGCGGGTAGCCTGCAGACATTGAATCCACCCTACCCGCTCCCTGGCTCCCCCTCTACACAGTGAGCGCGCTCATGATACGCGATCTCACAGCCACCGCCGGGTGAGGGCGGTTTGCAATATCTAGCCAAGTTGCCGCCGTCAATCCACGGCGGGTGGTCGGCAACTGGTTAATACGGATTTAAAAGTCCTCACTAAATTGCTTGCATTACGACTGCAACCCCTTTTACCCACTATCATGGAAACTGACCAAACCGGTTTCATGGCCCATGGAACGACCGACATCAAACTACGGAGGCTGTATACCAATATCCATGCACAACACCTTAATATGGGCTTCAGAGTGGTGGCCTTGCTGAACTTTGAAAAGGCCTGTGATACTGTTAAATGGCCTTTTCTATGGGAGGTTCTCCAAAGAATGGGCTTTCTCTTGATCTTTATTAAATGGATGCAGGTACTATATAAGCAACCCACGTCTGCTATTAAGCTTGGGGAGGTCTGTCACAATCCATTCCTTTATTCAGGGGGCACCCAGCAGGGCTGCCCCCTTTCTTCAGGCTTATTTGCCATTGCTATTGAGTCGGTGGCGGAGGCCCTTCGGACCTCCCCACACATTAAAGGGCTACGTATTGGCTGGCTGGAGGAGAGGGTGGCGTTGTACACGGATAAAGTTCTATTTCTGCACAATATTGTTTTAGGTCCTAAATTCTTTTTCCACAATTACAGGCTTCAAGTTGAATTGGCCTATATCTCTGCTATTCCCCATAGACCCCACAGTTTGTAATGTTGCCCCTCCAGACTTCCCGTTGCAGTGCGTTGAGAGTTTTCGATATCTGGGTGTTGCAATCTTTAGACTGTTGTCTGACTTACTGACCCTAAATTTGTCCTCAGTGTTGTAAGAGGTTAGGCTTTACCTAAAGGCAGGGTGGATTTGATTTAAATCAAGTCGATTTTAAATCACAATTTATATCCTGATTTAAAGCACTAGTAAGAAGGCTTGATTAAATCAACTCGCTTTTAAGTCATCATTTTTAAAGAGCAACTGTCATCTCTGTTCTGCAGCGGCTCCTCTTCTGACCCGCTGTTGACTCAGCGACCGTCCCATTCACTTTAATGGGACGGCTGGTGATGTGGCAGTGACACAAGGTGAGGGGCGTGACGGCAGCAGGTGAGTGGATGCCCGCTAACAGGCACTGCCATGATGGATTTGAAATGACAGGTGCTCTTTAAATGTGAGGACTTATTCTTGCTGGTAGTTGGAATATATAATATTTCATATTTGAAAACAAATCTAAGGTTTCCTATTTAGAATAACTGCTGTCAGGTTAGTGTAAAAGCGATTTATCAGAAATGATTCAATCATACAGTTCGTAGTGTACATAGATGTGCAAAACAATGGGATAAAGGAGAATACATCCTCATGCTACATAACTAAGCTCCATTTCATGCTGAATAAACTCAATTATAAATGTATCTCGTATAGAAAACTATCTTTAGATAACTTTTTTTTTTTTTTTTTTTTTTTAACTCCAAAAGCATTTTTATTAAAATAAATCGATACAAATAAAAAAACGTATTTGAATAAAAAAAATCCAGATTTTTTTTTTTTTTTTTAAATCAGATTTTTATCCACCCTGAATTAAAGGCATGGGAGTCCCTTCCCTTAAACCTCCCAGGGCGCATTAACCTAGTTAAAATGAAAAAATTACAGGAATTTACTTAACTCTTTTTCGACACCCCCCCCCCTCAATGGATCCCCAAATCCTTTTTAACACGACTAAACCAAAGCTTTTTCTCAATT